>CAJNIZ010046097.1:5749-23174 GCA_905231905.1 Symbiodinium pilosum | reverse complement strand
CCCGCGAGAGTGGCCAGTGAGATGTCCCACAAGGGGCCAGTGAGATGTCCCACGAGAGTGGCCAGTGAGATGCCCCGCGAGAGTGGCCAGTGAGATGTCACGAGAGTGGCCAGTGAGATGTCCCACGAGTGGCCAGTGAGATGTCCCACGGGGTGTTCAGGGGTTGTCGTGTTTGGCTTTGGGCTCCGGGGCCGCAATGTAGGTTTCCATGTTTCCAGGTAGGACACGACCAGTGGCTTTACAAGGACCTTGAACATCCTGTAACCCTAAACTTTTAGCCCTAAACTAAAGCCAAAGGCCTTTGCATCGTTGGCTCAGTCATCCCGTCAAAATCTCAGTTGCTAATACGCCAGGTCTTCCTTAACAACAAAAATGTTGGGTGTAACAGTAGGGTTAAAGCTTAGGGTCCAGGGTTGAGAGTTTAGGGTCTAGGGTGTAGGATCTAGGGTTTGGGGTCAGGGTTTAGGGTTGAGGGTCTTGGGTGTAGGGCCCAGTTTTTAGGGTTGAGGGTTAAGCTTTACCTGGGCCTGAAAAAATAGGCAATTCATGGCCGCCCGGAACGCATGGAAAACCTAAAAGCCTGCCGCTCTGCATGCATATTTCTTTGGCCTAGGTAAGGCCTAAGTATGATTTGAGGAGGGTTGTGAGATAATGGTGTTCCTATGTCACATTTTGCTTCGATCGGGAGACCTTGTCGTGCAGCAGTCGAAAAACTTGCATGTTTTCCCATGATTTTCCCTTCTGAAAGGGCCAGCTGGATCACAGACTCCACTGTTACCCTGCCCGCCCCTGAGCCTGTACTGGCTAAGGGACATGTGGAACGTTTAGTTCAAACTTACAGGAGATGATGCTATGAAAATGCAATGGGGAGGTGTTGGATAACATTGTGCTGATTCTGCTGTAAGTCGCTGGGGCTCCACTTACCTAAATAATGGGTTTGGGGTTCTATAAGCCTTATCGATACATAACCCAGTAACCTACGATATAGGTAGCTGGGAGCCCTAGGGATGGGCTAGCGGTGTTGGGTAGTTCATGAACCTCAAAAAATCCAAGCAAGGCTGCTCCTTCCATTTCCTTCAAAGTCGTGCTTATCTCTTTCAAAACTTCAATCCCTTGTTGTCATGCGAAACAAGCCAGTCTAATACCTTCTCCCCCACCATGAAAAACTTTGCACCCACCCAGCACCTGCACAAACCACACCCCCGCCCTAAACCCTAGACCCTCAGCCCCAACCACCCAATCCTAATCTTTGAACACACGGTTTAGAGATAAAACTTTAACCATGGACCCTAATACTTAAACCCTGGACATTCAGTCTTAGACCATACACTCTACGGCTCACCCCTAATCTTGGGGTAGGGGCAATCTGTAAAGTCTCGAAAGCCAGCAAAACTGCCAGCTGGAAGCTTGCTGTGCAAGAAAAGGGGGTTTAGGGTTTCGGGCTTAGGGAATAATTCCATCAGGGGGCGGAGGGGATTAAATTGAATACCGCCCCCGCCAAAGTGCCTAGAGTTCAGGGTTATGACGATATTCGGAGAACTATTAGTAAAGGTCTGATGTACAATCTGTTGCAGTTCGATGCCAGCATCCAGGGTTCAACCGTGGGTTTAGGGTTTGCAGAGGGTTTGGGCTTAGGGCTTAGGGTTTTGAGGGTTCAGGACTTTAGGGCTGAGGGATCACTATGAAAGAGCAAAAAATGCTTCCGCCTACCTTCGCCAGACTTGTGACTAGCATGGACTCCCAGGTGGGTGTTTCTTAAAATCCAATGCCTTTTTGGACGATATGCGGATTACAGCGGTATTGTGGAGTCCCAATTTCCAACCCTATCCCAAAGATCCGAAGTACCTACATGTTAGAAAGTAGGGTTTCTATAGTAGGAATTGGTAATATGGTTTAGGTTAGTATCCCCTATGTGAGCTATAGTCTAAACTCCTATCTATACGCTTCATTCGGACAGGACGAGCCTCTAATCTAAGTACCCGAATCTGGTCATAATTGGGTTATGAATGGCTTATAGTTACTCTAAACCCTATATTACCCATATGAGCTAGAGTCCAAACTCCTTAAAGGGGGGGTATACGGGGTATTCTATGGGGGGGACTATAGGGGTCATATAGGGAGATACTAGGAGTTTAGACCATGGCTCATTTATGCAAATCATATATATATATATATACGTATATACACCGGTTTTAAAACGGGTTCGGTTAGCAAAGGACTTCCGAGCATGGTCCACCTAGGACTTCCATCCGCGGTGAAATTACTGGATATTGGTGAGGATGAAGGAGGGTATATGGGGCTATATGAGCTATAGTCTAAACTCCTTGTCAAAGGGGGTGATATAGAGGACTGTTATACGGTTTACCAAAGCGGGATACCAGGAGTTAAGACTCTTTCTCATATAGGAGTATACAGATGCATATGTACAAGAGTTTGCCGGGTTCGGGGTATGTAGCGTTTAGGGTCTCTGAGTTGAAGGTTTGGGGTGTTTGGAATGTGAAAACCCTTAAACCCTAAACCCTCTTCCCCCGTTTCGGGGTTTCCGAGCTTCTTCGGTGTCATCCCAGATTAAGGGACCCAGGGCCCCCAAAGGTTTAAAAGGTACCCCACAGGGAAGGCTGGATAATGTTCTATAGTCCCCCTGAAGTAGATAGAATATGGGGTATATGGGGATCTTCGTATAACATACCCAAAGCCATATTCTATCTTTTTGAGGGGGACTATATATCTGTGAAGGGTGCTGTTGGGTTCAGGCTTTGGGTTTAGGGTTAAGTGTGGGCGGATAGTATTGTAACCCCCGATAGAGAAGCTAGACTTCAAATTTGGGCAATGGTTGCAATTCACATTTCTGGTTTGCAGCATGGGGTTTGCTTGCTGCTTTCTGTTTTCCTCAGGGCCTCAGGGTCCCTGAAACCTACTCTAACCCTAAACTCTAAACCCTAGATCCTAGGGCCCTTGTGTTTAGATCACCCATAACTCCCAATGTATGAGGCACTTAGGGTCATGCAGGATTTTTACCACCCACCATAGTAGCTGAGTAGGTAGTCCTTCACCTTTTGGATCTATACAATCCATTTGTAATTGTAGCTGAGTAGGTAACCTTTGCCGTTTTGGGGGGTTGTATGTATATTCCTTCTTCAATGAAGGTTAAGAGGTTACTCTAGACCCTAAACCCTTCTGGGGGCCAGTTTCATACCACATTCACAGTATCTTGTGCGCTTTCCCTGACGTCGGCTCCAGAAGGACTGGTAGCTTCCATGAAAAACCCCCAAGACGAGTCATCCCAAAACCTCGACGCCCAGGCGCCTCATGCCAGAAGCAAGCCCTAAACCCGAAATCCTAAGCCCTAAACCCTAAACCAACCCTACACAAACCCGTAGAGCTGGAACCCACAGCTTCTAAAGCAAAACCCTCTACAGCTGAAGCCCGAGATCTCCAAAGCTCCCAAGTCCATACCGTAAATCTCACAGGAGACGTTTGACCCACCGTTCCTGAACTCCTAAGACTTCAGGCGAAAGCCTGAACCAGAAAAAAGCCAAAGCACCATCCTTCAACCCTAAACTTACCTTTGGTTAGCTCGGAATGAAGGAATGGATCGTTATAGTACTCCCTGTACAACCCATTATAGTAGTTTCCATTTTCTTTCCCCTTCCTTCATTCCCAGCCAGCCGGAGGTAAGTACCTAAACCCCAAAAGTATGTAAAATAATAGCCCTAAACCCATAATAATAGCCATAAAGGCCATTATTTTACATACTTTTGGGGTCCAGGTAGACCTTAAATCTCCACAGCCAGCCTTTTGAGCAAGTCACGTGTTGACTTTCCGCGGGGGTATCTGCGGTGACCTGGCTCTAGAATCGGGTTTAGGGTTTTAGGGCTTAGGGTTCTAGGGGTTTAGGGTTTGGGGGTTTAGGGTTTGGGGGTTTAGGGTTTTGGGGTTCAGGGTTGGGGGTTTAGGGGTTTAGGGTTTAAATGTGGGCCTGGGCTCTGGAGATTTGGGGGTCAGAGCTCAGGGCTTTGATATTTTGGGTAAGGCCAGTTTAGGCTTTAGGGATTCGGCCTCAGCGCTTATGCTTTCCGGACTGCAGTTCATGGTTTTGGGAGTAACAGTAGGGCTCAGAGCATAGGGTTTAGAGATCAGAGTTTACGTGTTCAGGTTTAGGGCTTAGGAGCAGCCGTCATTTTGTATACTGTAGTGGTCCTGTTTTGGGAGTATGTATCATGAAGGACGGGTGGTCGGTTCCTGTGCTAGGGGGAAAGGGCGAGGAACTTTGAATTCAAGTTTGCGGATCAGGGGTCGAATGATGTTCCAGGTTTGTAGGTTACCCCGTGTTAGCTTACCTAGCCCTTAGATACCTCCTAGTCCCCGGTAGAAGCCTTATGTACACCTCATGTAGTGGACCCACCTGGTCACGACACACCTGAGACTTCCCTTGATGAGTCTCTTTTAGGGTTTGGTTGTTTGGGCTCCTGGTGGTTTGGCTGTGCAGATGTTGAAGAAAGTCCTCAGTCTCGGAAATCCTGAGACTTAATGCATGAAGAGAGATAGATACAGGTCTGGAGGAAGCCAATCTAAACCCTAAACCCAAAGCCGCAAGTCCCGGGCCCTAAACCCCACTCTCCAAACCCTAAACCCCCCAAAAAACAAAATCCTAAGCCTCAAGGCCTTTAAATCCCGAACCCTAAATCCAAAACCTCAAGACCCTAATTCTAAATTCTGAACCCGAAATCCTAAACCCCAAGTCCCTAATCCTAAATCTTAAGCCCGAAATCCTAAACCCCAAGTCCCTAGTCTAAATCCTAAATCCTAAACCCTAAATCCTAAACCCCAAGTCCTTAATCCTAAGCCCAAATCGTAAATCCTAAACCCTAAACGCTAAACCCAAAATCCCAACCTCAAAAGCCCTAAACCCTAATCCTGCAGCGATCCTGAGCCCTTGAGGACATGATGTCCTTACGAGGCGTCGGTAGGCGAAGCTACCAGGCCATCTGGGTGGCAGCAAAAGGGGAGGGGGGGGGGGTCTACTATAGGGGATAAACAGCTCACTCAATCACTCACTCACTCACTCAGTCACTCACTCAGTCACTCAATCAATCAATCAATCAATCAATCAATCACTATCTATCGAACAATCTATCTATCTATCTATCGATCGATCTATCTATCTATCTATCTGTTTGTATGAAAGTAATGTAATGTACTGTAATGTAATGGAATGGAATGTAATGTAATGGAATGGAATGTAATGTAATGGAATGTAATGGAATGTAATGGAATGTAATGAGATGTGATGTAGTGTATGTCTGCATGTATGCATGTGTGCATGTATGCGTGTATGGATGTATTTATGTAGGTATGTACGTACGTACGTAGGTATGTATGTAGGTTGATCGGCTTAGGGTTCAGGTTTTACATATATATATATATTGGGGAAGGACATGGAAGCTGCTACAGGGTTTAGGGTGTTAGAGTTACGTGGGGTTCAGGTTAAGGAAGAAGGGCTTTAGGGTATAGGGTTTAGGGCGCCCGCAAGTATGCTAAACAACCACAATGCCAATGGTTTAGATATGTAGGATCAGGCAGGGCGATTGTCCATCAACAGCATTTCAGAGAAACGGTCTGGCCTTTGGGGGTTATGGTTCACAGCTTAGCGGGGCTTGAGACCAAGGTATAGCTCCATGTGAGAAACTTCTGGGTTGGGATGACCCCCGAGTTTGCTACTTCCAGCTCATTGACCTGACTTGAGCTATGGTCTGAACTCCTTGAAGGGGGTTATTTAGGGGGTTATAGTATAAGCTTTAGGATTTAGGGTTTAGAGTTTAGGGTCTAAACGCAGCAACCACACCGCTTAGGGTTCAAGGTTTAGGGCTTTGCTTTTGATTTCTAGCTTGCCTGGGATCCTACCCTCCGCGGAACTAGCATGGACCCCCCCCTCCCAAACAGGGCTCTCCTAAGACTACTGCATTTTGAAAAACGGTTGCTAAGTGAGGTTCGGTTATAGTTCCAAGGATCTTAGATCTCTATCTCTCTATCCGCCTACAACTACATGTGTACATATATATGTATACACATGTATACATTTGCCGTGCTGGTGATTTTTGAGGAAGACGGAAGGCTTCTTATCAGCTCCAGCACGCAAACCCCTAAACCTCAAATCTGGAACCCTAAACTCTAGACCCTAACCCCTAAACCTAGACCCCTAAACCCTACACCTTAAACCTACAAACCTGTAAACCCTAAACCTAGCCAATACCTAGCAGACCCAGGTCCAAAACTAAGCCAACTGTGGGCCGCACAGTGCATAGGACCTATGCACTTTTCCTTTGGGTTAGGGGTTTGGTTTTAAGATTTGGGGTTTAGGGTTTAGGGTCAGGACTATTTTGGGGTCATATAGGGTGTACATTGGGGTTATGTAGGGATTATAGTGGGGTTATCTTGATTATATTGGGGTAATGTTGGGATAATACAGGGTAAGATAGGGATGATGGACAAGAACATGGAAACTATTTGGCTTTCAAGGGATGCCTAGGAAGAGACTCTAAGATAATCCCGAAGCACCTTTACTTACCCAAAGTCCGTGAAGAGTTCCCAGTCCACCAAACCGCGAACACTAAAACCGTGCGGTACTGGCTCTGGCATTGTTGGGATCCCTACCACGGATGAAGGAAACATTTCACCACCCAAGATCCCCACCATACCCTAAGTGCCAATGTACCCAATCATTGGGTAGGTAATCGGGATGTTGAGAACCCTAAACCCTGAACGCTTGGGGTGAGTGTCTGCATGTTTTGTACTTCGACGCTTAGGCTACTGTAATTCTTTGTGTCGAAGGTAGCTCATACATCGTTTACGGTTCCGGGTTCAGGGTTTGGGGTAATGATTATGTAGGGATCATAAGGGTGTGACATTGATAACTATTTAGGCTTCCACAGGAGGCCTTGGACGCAAAAAGCTTCCATTTTTGGAACTATATAGGCCCTATGCCTGAAGCCTTCAGCCCCGATGCCTAATGTCAAATCCGAAACCCTAGATAACCCCAAATGTATAAGCCCTAAAAATTAAGCCTCAAATCCTAATCCCCAACCTAATGCCCGAAACGCAAAAACCGAAACTCCCTGTTTAGGGTTTCGGGGTTTAGGGTAACCCTAAACCCCATAAACCATAAACCCTAAATAAGCCCAGCGCAGGCCCTGCGTCACTTCGGCGCCGCGACGAAGACGCTGCAGGTGGCCTTATAGGGCTGCAGTGATGAATACTGAAGGGATAGGGTTTTGGGTTTTGGGTTTGGGTTCTGTAAGGGATGTAAGGGTTATAGTGTGTCATGGGGCTAAGGGGTCTAAGATTTGGGGTTGGGGTTTGGGGTGCACTAAGGAATGGACAAGAAAATGGAAACTACTATAATGGGTTATTTAGGGCATTTAGGGATTACTATAAGGATCCATTCCTTCATTCCTAGCTAACCAAAGGAAAGATTGTCACAGTCTCGCTGTGTCACTTATAGGGTGGCGCAAGCTTTTGCCCGTCCACCGGGGGCCACATGGCAATCAGGGTTTGTCATACCTCCCAAAGTAGCCCTGAACCCTTGAACCCTAAACCCCTAAACCCTAAACCCCAGACCCCAAAACCCTAAACCGTATAACCCAAAACCCTTAAATCCTGAACCTTAAATTTAAACCCCTACACCCTAGACCCCAAAACCTTAAAGCCTTAAACCCTAAACCCCCAGCATCTAATGGACAGTATCGAACGAACAAAAGGAGGCTATCGTCATCCCTGCCTCCACAACCCCATGCACATCTTAGGCCCATCAGCACTTGACGACCCAAATGCCTCTTGGGGCCTTGAAACAGGGCAAGTTGTGTTTAGAGAGGTGCGATGGAATAAGAGTATCTTGTTGCCCTCCTTTCCCTAAGGTTGCAGTCACCTTTTAGGAGGGTGGGTCATGAAGTCTCCCAGGAGACGTGCGCTGGTCTGCGTTCGTCGTTGGACGCCAAGAGTCAACTCGATGCGTGGCTCCGGAGGTTCTGGTTAGCAACCTACAATCAGCTCCACCATCTTCACAGCATGACGGAGAACCTCAGTCTGTCACAGGAGTCATGTGACAGTCATAGGGTTCTAATCTGCGGAACCTATAAGCCTTAAACCCTGAACCCTAGGCCCTGAACCCTAAAGGTCTCCTTAGCCTTCGTTGGTGGGCCTCTGCTACAACTTTAGCACTTCATAACTTTTTTTGTTCCTCCTTCTCATATTAAGAGAGCTAAATGTTGAAGTTTTGGAGCGAAAAGAGCAAGGAAGCTTCTTACCAACAGTTGCAACTCGGCCTGTTCACTTCCTGGAAGAAATAGCGTGCGGCCTTCTTCGCAGTCACTCGGGATTTAGGGTTCACGGTTGAGGGGGGTTTAGGGGGGCCCTAAACCCTGAAACCCCCACCATGGATCCCCCGCAAGCTCCCTTGCTTTTGAAGGATGATCTTCTTTGTAGGAGCACTTTGTGGATTTTTGGTGAGATTGGGTCAGGATAATGCTGGGCGCAGAATTGTACCTGACTTTAGGGTTGTTCAAAGTCTCCGAAAGAATCTGGAAGACCTATGATAGCAATTTGGATCTACTGACTTTGAGATCTCTGAAATAACAGGCCTAGCAATGCCCAAGAACACCCAAGGCCTTAACTTTGCCTCAAACTCTTAACCAAAAATTCTTAGGGCTTAGGGTTTAGGGTCGAGAGGCTCATTAGGGACCCTGCAAACATGCAGTAATTCAGAGTCCCCACAAAGGAGTATTCTGAGAGACTCCTAGATGGCGCCCTACCCAGAGCCCTAAGCCTCAAACCCTGAACCCTAACGGCGCAGGCCCTAGTGTGGTCCTCTTCCAACGTAGAAGCCGTGTAAAGGGCCTAGGCTGTGTGAGTCGAAGTCCTGTTCCCTGAAATCCTCGAATGTTTACATGCAACATACCCCCCCGATTCAATTGTAACCTCAATTGCGTACAGTTTCGTAGGAAAGCCCATGAAAGCCCATAGCAAACTGTATGTAATTCGGGTTACAGGAAGCCCTCTAAACCTTCAACCCCCAAACACTCAACCCTGAACGCTGCTCCGCTAGTTCGGTGATACGGGACTGTCTGCAACCCTATAAGACCTAAATCCTAAACCCTAAGCCCTATATACCCCCATATTCTATCTACTTCAGGGGGACCCTCAACCCTAAACCCTAAATACCCTCCTATCCTATCTGCTTAAGGGGGACCCTAAACCCTAAACCCCAGATTTTCCACAATCGATCCCAAGCTCAAGTTTTCACTGCCTTGCCTCGAACCTAGACCCGGGAAAGAGTTTAGGGTTTAGGGTAGAGAACGAAGTTAGAAATTGTTCAGGGTTTAGGGTGGAGTGTTTAAGGTTTGGGGATAATGTCAAGTTAGAACCAGATAGATAGAATCCTTTCGCCTCTGTCCTAAACCCACCTCTTGAATCCCTGCGCCCCATGGACACCGTTAACCCCAAAAAAAGGGGTGTCTGCAAGAGGAGCTGTGGGCCAGCGGCGCAACCGTCTCAGAAGTAGTTGAAGCCTGAGTTTGTCGAGCCTCAGGGTTTGGGGGTTTGGGTTTAAGGTCTAGAGAGTTTAGGGTTTAGTTTTTAGGGTATAGCGGGGAGGGGGGGGTAGCCAGTCTAGCGCTTAGGGTCTACTTTAACTGGTGATATAGCTTGTGTTTATTCTACTTACAATCCTAATTGGGTGTGCAGTATGGAAGGATGTTTGCTACAGTCCTCCGGTATAGGGGCCTCCGGAGCTCCAAGGCATTCACACCCTAAACCCTAAACCATAAACCCCAAGGCCACCCCCCCTCACATAACCCTTAGAGTGTCAAAATGTCAGCATTGGGCATGTTGGCTTTTCTACAAACAGCACCTAGGAGCGTAAACCCTGTAGGGTTTATGGGGGATGATCTGGGAATCCCGGGGGAGGGCCCGCATCGGAGTGCGTAGGACTTGTTTCGATAAATACTCACTCACATAGTTGCCTGGGCCATTGTTGGAAATACTCTGAGGGGCTGAGCCTTCTGAAATTCCATTATACTCAAACTCAAGAATTATGGAAATGAATTTAGGATTTGCACTGCATGTCCTTCCTATTACGGTAGGTTGTCAAACCATAGTCCCGGTCTTGGCCCCTAAGCCCTAAACCCCAATCCTTCAGCCGCGTTCCGAGCTTCAGGGCAGCATCTTGGGTGACCAGCCCTGAAGAATTGATGTCAGTGATTCTGAGCAGACATAGGTCTAGTTTTATGATTGGGTGTTGGTGAGTGTATATAGGGTTCCTTAGGAATGTCGGTGAGTGTTTACACTGGGGTGTCCCACTGAGCGACCTAACTAAATGAGAACCATGGGTCATATGGAATCTGGAACTGCTACTCTGCTTTTTGGGGGAGGGGTGGTATGCGGTCTGCAGTCAATGATCCGGAGCTCATCTCTAGAACCAAAACTAATTGGAACCCTTGGACCCTTAGAGTTTAGTTTTGTGTTGCCTGAACCGCCAAGTAAACATTGCATTGGCTTCAAAAGTAGGTACAAGAACGCAAGACCCATTCAAATAAGCAGGCCAAGAGGCTGTTATGCAATATGGTTTTGAGGCTCAGGTACACTAGCTACTATTTGCTTAAGGACCCTGAAAAATCAAGAAAATAATCCCTATATTACCCTTATAAGGAAGATTATTTTCATTTTTTGGGTGGTTCCTAAGCAAATAGTAGCTATACTCACTCGTGTAGGGTGTAGGGCGTAAGCTCGGCACACCGAACATGGTCCCTGAACTCCAAGTACTGGGAGTAGATTCTGCTGTCTTGTACTCCCCCAGAGTAACATGGCACCCTACATTGCCGCTATAAAATGTTTGCAGGGTCGGTAGGGGTTTTTCTGACGTTTCGTGTTTGTTTGGGCTGAAACCCTAAACCCTTGCCCTAAATCCTGAACCTGAACCCTATTATCCCTGTCCTAGTTTCCTTCTTGTCTCTCGAAGTAGCAGCAAAGATCGGGCGGCAGCCTCTTATCTTCAAACCCTAATCCCTGAAGGGTTGAAGGTTAGGGTTTCGAATTCAGGGGTTAGGCAACCCCCTAAACCCTAAACCCTAATCCCTAAACCGTAAACCCTAATCCCTAAACCGTAAACCCTAAACCCTAAACCAAACGAAATGCTCAGGCGGGGTGCCGATGATCATCTTCACCGTGCATGCTGGCTGGGGTTTAGGGTTTAGGGGTGTAGGGGTTCTTTAGGGTTTAGGTTTTAGAGTTTAGGTTTTAGGGTTTAGGTTCAGGGTGGTTAGGTAGCTACTTGGACCGTTAGGTGAGAGTCTTGAGTGTATGCTGTACGGATACTAGCACGGGGTGCAGGTCTCTGGGGAGAAGGAGTTTCTAGTAGTGGGTTGAATATTTGGGTGGTTGGTCAGAATTGTGGTTCTTTTTTGGGATCCCCACTATAATACGGCACCTAATACTTAGGGTGACCAAAAAGGGACCACAATTTTGACAACCGCCTATTTGTGGTTTTGGAATTCGTTTCAAGGGCACATAGGGATGCTTCGAGTTAAAGGCAATGGTTTTATCTTGGATTGCCTTACCAGCCAACCCCCCTACCCACCCACCCCATCCACCCCCTCCTATGTCTGCCGTCGATCATCCTTAATTTGCTTGTCCCTGAGCTTTCCCCAAAAATAGGGGACGGTACAGTGGATGGAGGAAATTTTCATTTCTAGGGTGAAGAAACTACAATGTGCTTGGGAACAATGAAAAGTAAAGAAAAATACTCCCTAGATCACCCTTATAAGGAAGAATATCTCTATTTGTGGGGTGGTTCTTAAGCAAATAGTAGTAAAAGGTTCTGAAGCTGCTCGTGCTCCTCCCCGCGTTAACACCCGAAGTCCTAAACAGGCTGACGGCGCAGCACTACACGGCTTGATTTGTTTTGGGTCACCAATTCTCCAGTATAGGGTTTAGGATTTAGGGTTTAGTATAGGGTTTAGGATTTAGGGTTTAGGATTTAGGGTTTAGTATAGGGTTTAGGGTTTAGGATTTAGGGTTTAGTATGGGGTTCAGGGTGGAGGGCTCGGGCTTAGGGGCGGCTCTCAAAGTAATCCCGTCCCTCTCAAGACACCCCGCCCAGCCCTTAACATTGAATATTCCCATGGTGGCATACTGCAGCCCCGCGACCCTAAACTGCAAATGAATGCATATATATATATATGTATGTATGCATGCATGCATGTATGTATGTATGTATGCATGCATGCATGTATGTATGTATGTATGTATGTATGTATGTACGTGAGAACTGATATTAAGGGGGTTGTCGAATTGTATTCTTCGGGGGAGGTAACTGACCATCATTAAATCCACCGGAAAGTTCGCTATAATCCCCTAATGCTTGCATTCCTGCACATCTCTGGCGTGACTAGCCCTCATTTTTATAACCTGTCACATGAGTACCCACACTTACCTAAATGTTTCAAGCCCCCTTCGCTCATGTTGCATGATGCTAGCCCTAAACCCTAAACCCGAGGTACTGGATGGCCGACAAACTGTGTCGCAAGCGAACATGTAGGCGCCGTGGACAAGGGTCCCATTATCATAGTTAGTACAATCTCCATATTGTAGGGTTGCAGCAACCCATTGGGTATCATTGAGCCTTTGGGGTCGGGATGCTCGCGATTTTGGGCTTTAGTGGGGTTTGGGGTTTAGGGTAGACTATTCAGCCCAATCGATTATTGGGGACTAGTGGCTCAGGCCATCTGACTATCAGACAGCAGTAAAGCTTAAATCTTGAATATGATTCGAGGCACAATCGTAGCTGCCTTCTTCCCAAGGTCCCATGCAGTAGTTTGCAGTAATTAACTAGCCCTCCGGCTCTAGTACCTACACTTCAGCGTCAGTGCTAAATGCAGTGATGTAAGGTTTGACTACGCCCCCACAACTGCAGGTGGCAGTTTAACCTAATGACCTAATGTATAGGCTACTAAAGCTCAGCTGTCGGGTTTAGCCTCCATCCCGGTGGTGATGTGTGAATTCCAAGGACGCATGTACTGGGGGGTTTTGGTACCCAAAGCCACTGTGATCATATCGCATTTGGGAACTAAAGCCATCATATTTGGGCCTTCGGACCCTTAGGGCAACATGATTGTGCGCGAACTTGCTGCACGCACATTTTACTAATCTCTGTTAAAGGCCTGGCGCTGCTGTAGCCTGGCCGATGGCATACATCTCCTAGCTTCACCCTGTTGGGCCTTGGGTTTTGGGGTTAGGGTTTAGGGTTTAGGCTTCCCTCCCCTGAATAGGGATTATAATAGGGATCCTAATATTAAGGCCCTTAAAAGGAGGGGGTTGATTAATCATGGGACTACATCAGTCACCTATAGCAGAGGCCCAGGTCTCTAGGCAATTCGTGATTTTCCCCACCTTCACATGGGCCAGTCTTGGATTTTCAGAATTTTATGTTCTCCTCACCTTCTCTTCAGTGCAAACCCCAGCGTGTCTGGACAGCGACCAATTGCCCAACCCCCGGAGTATCCCTACAGGCCTGTTTAGGGTCCAGGATTTCAGGTCTATAGGCCCTGGTTTAGGGTGTAGGGTGTAGACCCTGGTTTAGGGGTGGCCCTGGTTTAGGGTTTCGGATCTAGACCCTGGCTTAGGGTTTAGTGTATGGACCCTGCCTTAGGGTATATAGACCTTGGTTTAGGGTTTTGGGTATAGAATCTGGTTTAGGTTTTTTTGGTGTATAGACTCTAAACGTAAACCCTAAACCCTAAACCAAAAACCCTAAACCCTAAACCCTAAACCAAAAACCCTAAACCCTACACCCTAAACCTTCACCCCATCCTTATCCCTCCCAAGGGTACCTGCAGTGTGCAATTCCACCGAGCGACTGCCCGGGACTGCTCATGCAGTGCCTGACCCCAAGTGTTCCCTGCGGTACCTGGTTTAGGGTTTAGACTCTAGGGTTTAGGGCTGTTTGCAGAGTGTCCTTGGGCCCTTGAGGGACGAGCGTCCTCGTCAATCTTTTATGTAGGATTTGCAGAATAAAATCCAGACCCTAAACCCCAAACCCCAAATCTAGAACCTGAACCCCAGACCCCACACCCTAAATCCGAGACTCCAAACAGAACAGCTAAATGCATCAGGCTCTTGGACAAGTTGGTGTCGCTCTTTTTGGTGCTTTGCACCTTGTGTGCAAGAGTCTAGGGTTTAGGGTTTAGACCCTAAACCCTAAACCGCCCATGTAGGCAAGCACTGGCGCTCCAGGTAGATTTCAACCTCTCTATAGCCCCCATGTGAGGGCGCCCAGAGGAGAGGGTTTGTCCTGAGACTCTTAGGACTAATTTGGGGGCCTCGTGTTCAGGGTGTAGGGTTTGGGGTTTAGGAGTTGAGTGTAGGAAGGGTTTGGGATTAGATTCGGATTAGATGGTTGTTGCCAGAGCAAGCTATTGCTCCATGCGCTTGTAGTGAGGCCCATCAGGACCCAGAACTTCCAAAACCCCTTCACAGGACCTCTGAACCCAACCCCTTTTTGGGGTTACCGCATTTGGTATAATTACAGGAGATATTAGATTTGAAGCTAGGTATCCTTAAAAAAGGCGTTGATAGAGGTCTAGGTAGAGCGACGGCGTTTACGTATTATTTCGGGGTTTGGAAGGCCGCAGGACATGAGGCACCTATGATTTCGGGTCCGGGGCCTAGGATTTAGGTGAGGGGTGTGGCTGGTTGGGGAATTCACAGGTAAGACTCACGGATTCGGGGTTTATTGAGGTCTCATTGTCTAAGGGTCCAAGTACCTAATAATCATATACTTACCCAAAACCTGTACGAAAATTACTATTACCTAAAACCCAAGTACCGAATTATTGGGTACTTGGAACTTCTGGGATTGTGCTTCCGAGACTCTCGAATATGCATCCCAGTAGATTCGGAGGTACAATCATATCCCTTAGTGAAACTTTGCTCTTGCCAAACGTGGTTTCCTTCAGATTTAGACCCCTCCTATGAAGTTCTTGTTTGGGAGTAGAGTATCCCCTTAAAAACCGCAGACCCAAAAAGGCGTTGCATAATGAGGAGCCCTGTGGGTAAACTCTGAATGCTAACCTCTGGACCCCAATCCCTGAATCCATGGACATTATGAGACACTAAACTTTAAACCCCTTGGCCACTGCAGCCACAAGTTGACGAGTAGGAGAGAACAGGGACTCGAAAGCATCCAAAAAAAGCTGCCTACACGCCGTGCTCCAGAGGGCCAAAAGCCCTACTAGAACGCTCCGGTGTAGGGTTTGGGGTTTAGGGATTTAGGGTTTAGGGATTTATAGAGTTTACGGATTTAGGGTTTAGGGTTTAGGGAATTAGGTAGGACACAAGAGCATCTCTTGTTTTTTGGATGTTTAGGTTTAATTTGGGGCACCATTTTCTGTAATTTTGGGGTTCAGGTAACTGACTCTAAACCCTAAACCCTACCTAAACCCCCAAAAGTATGTAAAATAACAGCCCTACACCCATAATAACAGCCCTAAAGGCCATTATTTTACATACTTTTGGGGCCCAGGTAAACCCTAAACCCTAGATTTCTAAAGCTCCTAGCCCTCTTGGGCGAATTCAAACAACCTCACTGGAGTGGATCTCACCTCAAATGAGCCATAATCTACATTCCTTACAGGGGGTTATTCGGGGTTTTTGCAGGGGACTTCTATACCTGAACCCCCAAAGTATGTAATATAATTGCCTTTTGGGCTACTTTTTGGGGTTTTGGGCTATTATTTTGCCTACTTTTGAATTTCTATAGGCACGAATTCAAGAAGTCTGAACGATTTCAGGAACCGCTGAAAAGTTGCAAGGTCAGTCTCGTGATGCACATGAATATAAGCTACGGTGAATTCTTGCCCAAATTTTCTTTTTATCTAGGTTTCAAGCTTTTTTACTGGATCACTGTAGGGTGTAGGGTTTCGAGCTTAAGGTTCCCTTAGGGTTCAGAACTGTTCTGAAAAATTGGTGTTAGAGCCCAAATACTTTAATTTGAATGGTACTTGGGACGTAAAGCACTCATATTTGGGCCCTTGCACCCTTAGGGTTAGACAGAATCTCGGTAGCTGGGTAGTTACACTTGGCAAAATTACATCGATTGCGCTAGGTGGGGTTTGGAGTTCGGGGTGTACGGATTTGTTGAGCTCCTGTAACCCCTAGACCCTAACCCCTAAACCGCGTAAAACTGGGGGAATGTAATCTCCGTGATCCCTTCCCTGGTTGTGCAGTTCCTCTCTGCGTGGTACATGTTAATCCCGTACTAGCAACCACACCAAAACCAAAAGGGAAATCCTAAACTCTACTTAGAGTGACCAGTATAAACAGGCAAAAGGTGTTATGCTGGGGTATCTTTACCCTCTTTTTTTAAGGGGTAAGATGCTCTAGGTGAACGTTAATCCTAAATCCTAAGCCCTAACTTGGAGCCTTAGGATAAACCCTAAACCCTAAACCCCTAAACTTAATGATTTCCAGGTATTAGCCCTAAACCCTAAACCTAAACCCTAAACCCTAAACCCTAAACCTTAACTTCAAGCTGTAGGAAACCAGAGTCGTGGCACCGGTGAAGCCTACGTCCTCACTGAACCCTCAAGGCGACCCTCAAATAGTAGGGTTTAGGGGTTTAGGGTTTAGGGTTTAGGGTTTAGAGTGTAGGGTTTAGGGTTAAACCCTTCACCCTTACCAAATGCCGACTCCCAGGTGGGGGGGCAATGTTCTTCTGCTGCCTTGCTTTGCACGACATTCTCTTTCACGCGCCTCATTCGAGCTGGTGTTTCGAGTTGCTGTTTAGGGAAATAGGTTTACCTAAATCCCAAAAGTATGTAAAACAATAGCCCTAAACCCATAATAACAGCCATGAAGACCATTATTTTACATACTTTTGGGGCCCAGGTAGGGGCATGTGCGTAGCTGAAAATGCACAGCATGAGCAACGACTAGACCATCTTTTGTAGCCGCGCTGCCAAGGCCAGAACCCTAAAAGTCCGAGGACTCAAATAATGGGGTTTTAGGGCCCAAGTATCATTAATATTATAGTATTTGGGCCCTAAAGCCCTATTAGTTGGTCCTTGGACCCTTATAAGGGGAAACATGGCAACGCAAATGCGGTTCGTAGGACTCTGTCAAATCTTCAGATTTCTCCAGAACTCTGAGATATCGGCTCATGCTTGTTCGCAGATGTGGAACACGCATCCAATGTCTTTGGCGCATTCAGAACAAAACCCTACAACTTAACCGTGGCTGTTGCGGGTGTAGACTTGAAAGTTTCGGGGTCTAGCGACCCTAAGCCCAAAACCCTTAACCCGTGGGTCGGTGGTTTCTTTATCTTGTGTCTCTATATCCTAACCTGGCTCCCATTACCATATGAGCAATGGTCAATACT
>CAJNIZ010046096.1:29305-39973 GCA_905231905.1 Symbiodinium pilosum | reverse complement strand
CAGCGCGCACGGCCATAGCAAAAACCCCCATATATCCCCCCCAAATCCTCTGAAGGGGACCCACTACTAGCCTTGACCTTAAAGCTTGTGTTACTTCAACTTTAAAAAGAAGAGGAGGCCTAACCCCTAAACCCGAAACCTTGAAAAAAAGAAAAGGAGGCAAAAACCTCCGCTGGGGAGCCCGCTGCAGAAGCAAAAGGCACGAGGCCTGGGTATCTCGGCAGGTAAGGGGTTTGGGGTTTAATGTTTTTAGGGGTTTAGGGTTTAGGGAGTTTAGGGGATTAGGAGTTGAGGGTTAGGGGTTAGTGGATTAGGAGTTTGGGGTTTGGGGTTTAGGGCTTAGGGGATTCAAAGGTTACTGGGTTGCTGTTGAGGAACTTAAAATAAGTTACCATAAAATGGGTATATAATAAATGTTCAGTTTTCCGGATTATGGTAACTTTACATAAGCTGCCTCACAGCAGCCCAGTGTAGGGTTTAAGGTTGACGGAACCAGCCGAAGGTTCACTCGGGTCTTACACGGCTTAGCTTAGGATTCAAGGTTTAGGGTTCAGAATTCAGGGTTTAAGGTTTAGGGCTTCAAGGCTTCGGGTTTTCGGTTGCAGGTTTGGAGATTTAGGGCTCAGGGTTTGGAATGCTCGGGACTACAGATAACAGATAGCCCCCTCTTTAACGGATTGTAGTCTACACAGAATCTTAGAGTATGAGGACCCCAAACGGGGAAATAGTATGGCATATGAGGACCCTGGTAGGTATGTAATGATGCCACATTCCAGCTGGATTCTCGGGGGCTCCCTGTTTGGGCTTCCCATTAGAGTCCTTCGCGGTTGGGGCCTCGAGATTGACAGCTACCTTAGCCCAACATGGGTATGGAAGCCCTAAAAGGTTGCTATACAGACGGTTATCCTTTTAGACAGGTTGCCAAAGGTTCCATGCTAGTTGGGAGAGGAAATCTCTAAGGCTGGTACATATGAAGATTTGAGAAATACTCAGTCGGTGTGTCCCCAAAGTGGGAACACTTCCCGGGCTCAACGTCGGCGTGCCCCTGGATTTAGCGATTTAGGACTTTGACTTTTGGGATGTAGAGCTTAGCTTAGCTTTTTCAATGTCACTGTTTACGGGATTTTTTGTTTGGGTGTTTAGCTTGTGTTTCCATAGGAGGCTTCGCCAGAAAGCTCTCTGTGTGCCAGCTCAGGTATAAGAAGCAAGCCGCCACTCCACCGCTACCTTGCCGCGAAGTTTCAAGGTTAGGATCCAGGGCTGCTCAGGGCATACCATACTGTTGATACTAAGAATCCTGCATGACCTTAGTATACTATAGTACCATTATTCCCAAGGTGTAAGCTACTTAGGGTCATGCAGGATTCTTAGTATCCGCCGTATGTATGTGAGCTCTCCAAAGCTCTGCAGGTGGTAGGTATTAGGGCTTAGGGTTTAGGGTATCCCAGAGTATGCTGTCAAGTCCTATGGCTCAGTGAACGGAAAGCTTGCCTGAGTGGTAGCCAAATCTCGCACAGCAAGCCTCAAAGCTTTTTTTAGTAACCATCTCACATGGTCGTTCCTCAAACTAATCCACTTTAGCTCTGAATGATGACAGCCGAACCCCCGTGATAAAAACATATAAACCTGTGAGGCCCATAGGGTACCCCCCTTTTGATAAACTCCCATGTGAGGTCGAAAGCCCTTGTGGCGCTGTTTGAAAGGAATGAAGAGATCGATCCCTGTAGTGCCTGTTGTGTTTTCGACGGCAAGGGTAGGCAAATCATGAAGGAATAGTGCCATTTTTTTTCGCCTGGTTTTTTCCTTGCCTGAGCACGGACTGCTGTCCTTTCCTTCTCTGCACGAAGCATTAGGGAGACAATGGGGCGAGTAGTTAGCAAGCCCCTATCTAGGACCCAGGCCAACTACACGGGCGGAAGTGCCATGTTTCTCGTCCCCCTTAAGTAGATAGAATATGGCTTTGGGTATATTATAACAAAGTCCCCCATATGCCCCATATTCTATCTAGTTAAGGGGATTATAATCCCTACATACCTAGCAGTTGATCCCAACCACACCCCCCCCTCCCCCCCCCCAAAAAAAATAATAACACAATACACATACTTGACCTATTTACGTTCATAGTCCCCCCCTGTCTGCCGATTCCCCTGAAGCACTATTTTCACTAAGTCGGCTGCATACTAACCTCCGCAAAGCTCAAACCCCACTCCCTGTAGCTTCAATGGTTTAGGGTTTAGGGTTTAGGGCGCCGAAGCCTTAGATCCTATAGCCCTAATCCCCAGTCTTAAACTCCATAGAGCTCATGTCCCAGTCCTCTCAAGCTTACCAGCTTTTCGAAAGACTTCCTGGTGCTCATGGGACAGAAGGGCAGTGGAGTCCTGTATTAATTCATATATTCCCAAATCAGTCCTTAAGCACCAACAAAACACCCCCTGCTTTTCCGAGAATAACAGGGACATCCAGCCGAGATTAAGGACGTGAAATGCAGCAATCTCAATATGGACATGTAATTTATAACCGGTTTTCCTATGGTGATAACTTGTCTTTCGTTCCTTCAGCCACGCAGAAAGACGCTAAACCCTACATACTATAGTCGTTTCCATTTTCTTCTCCATTATCCCCAGTATTAACCTAAACCCAAAACCCTTAGCCCAAAACCCTAAACCCAAAACCCTAAACCCTATACCCTGAAAACCCCATGATCCAAGGAAATGGAGCATGGCCGAAAAGCCGAAGATGCCATTTGGTTTGCAAAGAGGGTGTAGGGGTAGGAATAAGGGTTTAGGGTTTAGGGATAAGGGTTTAGGGATTTAGGGTTTAGGGATAAGGGTTTAGGGATTTAGAGTTTAGGGATAAGGGCTTAGGGATTTAGGGTTTAGGGATAAGGGTTTAGGGTTGAGGGTTTAGGGATTTAGGGTTTAGGGTTCAGGGCGGAGGGGTTATGAGTGAGGTTTTGAGGGTCTAGGGGTTTAGGGCTTAAGGGTGTAGAGGTTCTAGGGCATTGGGGTCTAGAGGGTTGAGGGTCGATGTACAGGGTTTAGGGTCCAGGTTAAGGGTCAAGGAGGTAGGCCTTAATTGCTAAGGGTCTAGGGCTTTAGGCCCCAGGAGGTTTTCAAAACAGTGGTATCTTTATGATTGTAAGGGATAAGTAGGGAGATTATATGACCTCCTCGTCGCATTCCTAAACCAAAGATCAATCCAAACCCTAAACCCATCGAGCCCTAAACCCTAGACCACAAACCCTGAGCCTTCCGTCATCTTCAGCCCAATAGGGATTTCTCACAAAACATGGGGGGCATCAGGGACCTGCATTAAAAGAGGATACCTGTAGCCCTCTTTAGGGCTTAGAAGCCTCCAAACCACCATGCCCAAGGATCATCGGGGGCCCAGTTCCCTCCTGGCAGGCCAGTATCCCAGGCGCACGGGGTTTCGCAGAGATTCTATGGGAATTGAAGGTTCAATCCAGTCCAGGGCGACTACGCCAGGCATTGCTAAGGGGGTTGGGGGGGGGTCTTGCTTTAATGGTGGTGTTTGGGGTTCAGGGTTTGGGGCAGAGTGTGGTTTCCAAGTGCAACGAGGACGTCGCGAGGTTTTGGGATCTCAAGACACATGACATTTCTCCCGCCGTTGAAAGAAGAAGTGGTGCGGTTCAGAATCTCAAGATGACCCGACATATTCCTATGTAACCCTATATAGAAACCATTAAAAACTGCATTCCCTTTAAAGGGGCCAGCACTTTTCCCCCATATCTTCTTCGGCTCTTTGTTGTTCAGGTCCTCAGTACAACTACGACACCAACAGCTTCAAGCAGCTAGGCTGGATCCTATATAGGGAGAATATGGGGATTATACAGGGATAATGGAAGAGAAAATAGAAACTACAATTTAAGGTGAACCCCCTCCTTTGAAGGGCCTTAATATTGGGATCCCTATCATATTCCCTATTTGAGGAAGGAGGGGGGGTCCACAACTTGGGCGTTCTTTTGAAGTGGGTTAAAGGATGTTAAAGGTGTTCTATAGGGATACTTAGGGTGTAGCACTTCGGGTTGTTTTGGGGGGGGTGTGAGGAGCTCACAAAACTAGGGCTCCTTTGATCCTCAGGGGTAGGGTTTCAGATTTAGGGTTTAGGGATTTAGGGTTTAGGGTTTAGGGTTTCAGATTTAGGGTTTAGGGGTTTAGGGCTTAGGGTTTCAGATTTAGGGTTTAGGGATACTAGAGGACTGGATCGGACCTTAGGACCTTAGGCAGGTATCAATAGCGGAGCCCTGACCCTTGGTTATGGGTCCCCCTTTTATGAGATCCCCGTAAGGCTTTCTCAAATTGAAGTGGGCTGTTGGGGTTATATCGGGTTACCTAGGGTTTAGGGTTTGCCGGTTTAGAGTTTGCGCAGATTGGGGGTTCACTTGAAGCAGGTTATAAAGTTTACATGAGGATATCCAGAGGAATATCTGACGTGGGGTATATCTGAAGTTTGGGGCTATAGGGGTTTAAGAGAACAGGGTTTGGGGTCCCCAGTACCAAATGAAACAGTTGCTCTTCGCCATTCCGTAAGACATGCCCAATGTTAAGCTCGCTGTTTTTTCGCAGGCAGCAAGGGAGAGAAAAAGAGCATGGAAACAACTTGCTAAACCCTAAACCCTAAGCCTAAACCACCTGTCTCACTGACAACTATATACAGTAGTAAGCCAAGGAAGAGGTTTTCTGCTTTGCTCTTTTGCGTCTGTTCAACAGGTCTGAAACTAAACCGCAAACCCTCAGCCCTAAACCTTGAATCCTAAACTTAGCGTTTATAGTCCCCCTGGGTATATTATAATAAGATCCCCATATACCCCATAATCCATATTCTATCTACTTAAGGGGGACTATAGGGTTAGGGTTAGGTCCTGTGGCCAGGCTGAACTTTAGGGTTTAGGGTTTAAGGGTTTAAGGTCTAGGGTTTAGGGCCTTTGAGGAAATTTGAAATTCTGCCCGCGGCATTCTTTTGTAAACCGCAGTGAAGGGATTAGGGGTATAGGCTACTGCATTTCAAGCCCTAACTTGTTGCTGACAACCCGAAGTCCTACAACTTAGACCCTGTGCCTTCGATAATTAATGACAGGCTTGGGTAAGCCCAAGCCCTGGCTAAGGACCCCGGTGGAGTCATATGTACCGTCATCTAAACTCCTTAAAGGGGATGATATAGCGGACTTTATAGAGGAGTATTAAGGGGGATTCTAGGAGTTTAGACTATGAGTCATATGAGCTTCTGCCAATATTGGCCTCCTCAAGGGACCTTTAGCAGTGGACCCAGGGTACCTCTTGTACTCTAGTGATAGGGTTTAGGGTTTAGGGTCCTGATTAAGATAGTCCCACAGAAGGAGCCCATGTCCACTTATACTTAATTATGTAGAAATATAGACTGTAGCTCACCGCTTTATAATCCCTATTTGACTGTAAGGATACCTTAAAGTCTAAACCCTAAACACTCAACTCTCGTCGGCAGAAACTGTGTTTGATATGATAGTCATAGGGGTTACCAGATGCCCTTTTGCTTCGACCGCTACACCGCAAATCTTGAGGACGTCAAACGAACTGGGCAAATACAACGACCTCACCTAACCTCACGTATCAAATAGTCCCAAGGTCGCTCAGTTTCAGGTTCCCCGAACCCCGAAACCCTCAACCCGAAATCCAACCTCGAATCCGCAACCCTGTGGGTGCTAATACTAAATCCCAAGCCATGAACACCCCAAACCCTAAACCCCAAATCTTCAAGATGCCCAAGGAACAAGCAGCCAGTCTACTCGATGCGACCAAAGCCAGAGATGGTGATAGGCCTTGCATGCGGATTCCGTTAACCCCTTCCGGCTAAGGTTAGGGTTTAGGGTTTAGGGATATTACTATTAAGCCCCCCCCCCCACCCCCCCCACCCGAATAGCAATTGTAAGAAGACAAAAGTAATTGTAAGAAGAAAATGAAAATAGTAGCACATGATAATATTAAGAAACTACCCGCAATAAATTTCCATAATATATTAGGTGGGTTGAGGGTAGGGGGTTGTTATTAGGATAGGTCATTACTATTTCCAGATTGTTTACTACGATTCAATTGGCTACGTACGGCTGAGGGTTGAGTGCATAGCGTGTTGGGTTGAGGGTCTTGGGGCTTAAGACTTTGCGCTTAGGATTTCGGAGTTTCTAATTCAGTGTTTAGCAGATAGGCTTCAGACTTGCATGTGGGGTGTAGGATGACTGAGGGTTTGGTGTTTAGGGTGTGCTGTAGGGCCTGACTGTTGGAGTAGTGGAGACTCAAATGCAAAGATAGACAATGAAGAGGAAACTGGGTTCATATGGGGGGGTGGTTTAGGGTTCATAAAGTAGAGGCCCAGCAAATGAAATTGGGGAGATTCCCAAGAGGAACTGGTCACAGTGTGCTCTGGCCGCGTTTGCTTGGCCACAAAGCTATTTGAAAAGGGAAGGCCCCAAAGCAGCCAAGCGGTATGTCAAGTACTCGACCGCTACAGTGCAACAGGCAGTCCAGCAAGGGGCTTCCTTCCGGAACTTAGAATACAAACCCTAAACCCTAAACCCTATAAGGCGGTGGAGACAGGGTCCCGCAAAAAGCAAAAAACTATAAACTCTAAACCCTAAATCCTAAACCTAGCGGTGGCAAAGTACGAGGCTCAGGGTCCTGCTCTCCTTGATCCGGATGCGGATCCAGATGTGTCCACCAGAATACGTAGGTATTTTGCAGGAAGGCGGTGTGATAGACGCTCAATTCTTTTTGGTTGTAGCCCTGATACGGCTATGGTATAGGTTATGCCCCAGCCCGTCTCTGCTCATCAAGGCTGAGGACCCTACCTCCAAATGGTGGTTTACTTGGGAAGTGGTCCCAAAATCGCTTCATTTCAAATATCGGAATCCTCCTACATGCTAAACGAACCCGAGAAATTCAGAACGCCCTGCTTTCAAGAGGTGGTGGTGTGCCCTCATGGACTAAGTCCATCCCGGGGCCCATCTACAGCTATGACACAAACTGCCTCCGGGACCTAAATAGGGCTTGAAAGGCTTAGGTTGCTCCGGGGTCCAAGTCCTGAATGGTAGTTTCCCCAAATAGGGGACCCCAATATAGACCCCAAAATACTATAGTCCTTATTATAGGGACTCCCAAAAAAATGGTACCCCTAATTTTGGGAAACCCCCAAATACGATGTTACAATGGTTCTAGGCACAAAAGACCGCCTCAGAGCCCTTTCCCTCAAAGAACTTGTAGGGATTGGCTTGGGATTCTTTGGGAACTGGGTGGAACAAAGGGGTTTAGGGCTCCAGGATTTAGGGTTTAGTGTTACCATCGTGGTTCAAAAAATCTCACCTTGACATCAAAGCACTCACCACGAGTTGATTCACACGCTTTGCGCAGTGCCAAGCTAATAGATGCGGATGAAAATGGCGCCTCATTTGCTGCCTGTTGCTTCATGACCTCATGTGAGCCATAGTCTAAACTCCTTGACTTGGGGCTGTATAGGGGATTATATATGCGCACATATGGGAGTATTAGAGAGGCTATTGTGCCCATGCCAAGGCTTTCATGAGATTAGTGTCGATAGTTGAAGGTTCGGGCGGTTGAGGGTTTAGGGTTGAAGAAGTTTGTTGTTGCAGTAAACCCTAAACCCTTAACCACGCTTGGGGAAGCTGGTGATGATTATACGGAGATTCGACTCAAGTGTAACACGTCCGAAGGTCCCAGCCACGCACCGCTAATGTGGACCCTACCTGTTTCCTGGGTCCTTCCTAGGGCCCGTAACTGGGCTTGTAGGGGTTTCTGGGGCATACAATAGGTAAATGCGGACCCCAGGATTTAGGGGCTAAACTCGACTATATATGGGGAAGTTGTGGGGAAGTCTGGCACATGCTCAAATTCTGCAACTTTCAGGCAGTAGTTCGTGGATTTTCAAAAGCATCTTTTACTGCATGCAAGGCTGCTATGTGGTGCAGGTTAGCACCCTAGAACCCCAGCCCCTAAAACCCATGATATACCCTAAATGGTAGTTTCCAGTTTCTTTCCATTATCCTTATATAACCCCTAATATACTATAATATACTAGGTACACCATCGCATTGATGTTAAACAGGTACATGTTCAGGGCTAATTCTTTGAGCCTTGCCCAATTCTCTTGTAAGAAGGACTTCAATGGGCATTCCAAAGATTGAGCCCCCAGAATATAGTAGGAATATAATCGGATTAGAAGGACCCGGGTGGGTATATAGGTTTAGGGTTATTCCTGAGATATTCTTCGAGTTCCCTGCTTAGGGTTCCCGTTCGAGTCCTTTTAATGCGCCAGAGTCCTGAACTTCCTCAACCTTGAAGGCGGGGCTATTAGGGTTTAGGGTTGGGTTTAAGGTAACCGGCTCCTATAACTTATAGCAGCCCTCACTAGGTAGTAGGTCTACGTCATCCTTTTGGGGGTAAGAACCTTTTCAAAAAAGTCTTCTTCGTTCAGCCACTAGACTGAGAGAGCCCCTCATCTGAGGTTTCAAGGAGAAGCAGCCTGTTTTTAGCATTCGCGGCCGGGGCGATGACGACTTCGGTAGCTTGGCGATTTGCGTCACGCTTTGGTCCAGCTTTGGGTGTGGTAGGTGATTACGTTCAAGGTTTCGGGTTGCTGTAATGATGGTACCAGTACTGTTCTTAGTAACAGTCATGGTAAGAGGAAAACAATAGTACTAGCAGTAGTAATAAATCGTAACAGTGAGGGCAAGAGTAGTTCTGATATGGCACCCATTCAGCATCAGTTGGACAGAAATTGCAATATTCCACATGTAAAGCCCTCAGCAGTGCCTCAGTCATAAGACTGTCACTGGGTGGGGGCAGTATCCAACTAATGGTAGTTAAAGATCTTGTCTGTTCCATGCCCCATGGGTCCAAAGTATACAACTATCATATTTTCCCAGCCGCCTAAATCCCGATTCCTACTACAAGGATCCAGCATATATGAGTATTGTATGCTAGATGCTTAGGGATAGGGCTTTGTAGGGATTTTCCGTTTGCAACCTCCTAAGCTAGCATAGACCCCGTTCTAGCTCCGTTCTAAAGGACAGTAGTTCATGTGGTGCCTTGTTTTGGGAGAAGGTAGAGAGAGAGCTTGAACTTTTCTATAGGATTGTGCAGATTGAGCCAGCTAAAATCTAGGCTGTAGCACTTCAAGCGCCAACAAGGTGGCAAGCATCATCATATGAGGGTTTAGGGTTTTGAGTTCGAGGTTTCGGATGCTAAAGTCTAAGCCCTAAATCCACTTTGCTGTTGCTCCTGCGTGCAGCTGCTTTGGCAGAGCCTTTTAGGATTTGTGGTCTAGGCTTTGGGGTCCATTGTTGGGGTTTTACTCGGCAACTAATCTCCGAACCAAAGACCTGAGGTAACAAGAACGCCAAATCGGCTCCACAGATTTCGACAGAACAGCTGATGAAGGCCGGAATTGGGTCTTCAGCTTTTTTTATCCAAAAGTTTTGGAGAGGAAGCATTGTGCTCTGAAGTGCGTGTGCACAACATAGTACTCAAGTGCATGACGAACTATGTTTGATTGAGGGGCGCTTGTGCTTTCTTAGGGAAACGGCATGCTTGCACTGCTTTAACCCAAACTGCACGGAGCTGGGAAATCCCACCGCGTCTTGATTGCACTGGAAAGATGCAAGGGGTTGTTGATACAGAGCTAGGGTTTAGGGTTTTGGTTTTTCGGACTCATGCATTCTTGAGAAGCTTTCCCATAAGCCTTTGGAGATTGGCATGTAACTTCAGGGAAATCCTAGTCTCTTCTTCCTCTCCGCACGGCTTTCCACCATTGGCGGAAGAGTTCAGTCATCTGACAGCTGCCAGGTTACAGGCCGATGTAGGTGCCTATCTGATTATGGCGGAGTATTAAAAATACAGTATTGCACTAGAGCTATGTGAGGCTTCTAGGGGGAGAACATATGAATTACCCTGTAGGTTACTGCTTCGTCACCTTTAGTTCGCCCTATGATTTTATACTTAAGACGCCCTCACAGAGCGGGAACCTTGTAGCAATGGCATAGAATCTAGGATAGAAGTGTGGTTAGGAGAAACCATAGATTTTGGTAATTATTCAGGCCTTTAGAGTATTCCTAAACCCTAAACCCCTAAACCCTAAACCCATGGGGCCCCAAGCTATGGGAAGTGAGCAGAATTCGTGGGATGAGTGGCCAAAACTTCGGATGGCCAGGGCATAGTGTTTTGTGAATACCTACCTGATAACCAACTATATGAGCCATAGTCTACACTCCTTAGAGGGGGTGACATAGGGGATCATATAGGGACTATTATAGGATTAAGGGGAATACTAGGAGTTTAGATTATATCTGTCATATAAGCACTTTAGACGCTAGCTAGACCCTTGGGTTTAGGGTTTAGGGGGTTGGGGCTGAGGGCTTAGGGAACCTTAAACCCTAGACCCTAGAACCCAACCCCAAACCCTACCTAGTACTTGAATCCCTGGAAACATGAACCTTGCCTTTGAAGCTCCTCCTCCTCTACATGGACCCTGAGAACCCTAAACCCTAAACCCTATATATCCCTAAACCCTAAACCCTATGACAGGGCATAGATGCCAGTCGCAAGAAACCGCCTTCTTGGCCCCTTGCCTTGGTGCTTCTTAAGAAGCGGTTTAGGGTTCAGGGTT
>CAJNIZ010046096.1:15930-28343 GCA_905231905.1 Symbiodinium pilosum | reverse complement strand
GCTAAAGGAGGTCCAACATTAGTAGTCCTCTATACAATACTTTATATAACCCCCTTTAAGGAGTTTAGACTATAGCTCATTTAGGCTAGTGCTTCAGGTCGGGGGATGTTGAGGGTTTAGGCTTCAGGGTTGCTCTGTGAGGTCTCCTGGTATGGCCCTAAACCCTAAACCTTAAACCCTAAACCCTAAACCTTAAGCCCTAAACCCTAAACCCTATAAACCCTAAACCGTGCACCCTTTTTGTAATCTCCTTGAGGGCTCCATCCTGATCATGTGCCAGCATGCTTTGATGAAGCCAAGAAGGCAAGACAGTGGAGTCAGGTGCTTTAGGGTTTAGGGTTTGGGGTAGAGATTCGTGTTTACGGCTTTGTTCTGTTTGATTGCGGATTCTCAGGGTTCGTTGTACTCGGAAACTTTCAAAGCATTAAATCCTAAGGCCTGTATCCCCCAAACCCTCAACCCTAAAGCCTACACTCCAGAATCCTGCAAACCCTAAGCCCTCAAAACCTAGGTCGCTGAAGTCGCGCCCCGCCATGGTACCTGGTGATGCGGTACCTTCCTGGGTGGCATCCATACCAGGCAATCAGGGGCTTAGGGTCTTAGGGTCTTGAGGTTTGGAGTGATTAGGGTGAGGGGTTGCAGGGTGGTGTGATGCTTAATTAGGGCTGAGATTTTATTTGGGGGGTTTCAGGGCTTTAGAGACGCTGGGGTTTTCGGGTTTGGGGTTGAACAATTTAGCATTTCAGTTTTAGGGATTTCGGGATGAACAGGATGAGGGTCTAGGGATTTGGGGCCTTGGGGTTAGAGTTTAAGGTCTTGGGGATTTAAGGGGTTTTCTGCGTCACGGTTGCTACGCACATTTGTCAGGTTATACTGGGTTGAACCACATAAATAAATGAAGAGCGATCAAGTCGATTTCAAAGATATCCTAGAATGGAACCTGTGTAGGGTTTTGGAGCTTAAGGTTCAGGATCTGGGCTGTAGGGTTTCGCTGGTGGGGCTTGGGGTTCAGGACTTCGGTTTTGGGATTGAGGGTTCGAGCACCTCAGGAAAAAAGGGATAAGGTTCAGGGATTCGGGCTTAGAGACTTGGGTTTAGGGACTAGGGCTAGGCATCTATAGCTTCAGGCTTCAGCAGACTTCGCAGACATGGCCCTTTGTGACTCAGATTCCAAAGCCTTTGTGTGATAGAACCCTATGCAATCGCCAGCTTCACGCCCTCCACCTTCGACCAGGGGCTGGTTAAGCGTATCTAGGATTCATTTAAGAGCTCAATTTGGGGGGTGGGGGGTATTGAGCTGGCTGCTTTGTATCCCAACAACGTTACCTAGACCCTACGGAAACATTAAATTTCATACCACAAAAACTAGGGACATAACCCTAAAAAGGTGGGTTCTGTAAGGTCCAGGTAGTCATATTCCTGAGTACAGGATGCCCCCGACACCCTAAACCTCAGAGATCACCAATCCTCACAAAGGGTTTAGGATTTGGGGTCTGGGGTTTTGGGTTTAGGTTTTTAGGGTCTGACACCCCCCTCAAGTAGCCGAGGGGACATCAGGCCAGGAAGGTTCGACTTGAGAGTGGCAGAGTGAGAAAAAGAGAGAAGCAAATTCAACAGTATCTACGTGCAATCCCCTTCCCCTTACAAAGCACCCCAACCACCAAATCCCAAATAACAATTAGTCCTTCTATAATGGCACTGTAGGAGGAGTATTTCTGTTTCGGGTGAGGGCGGGGTGTATTTTCATTTTAAAGGGTAGAGGATTATGCCAGCAGCTAGGATAACCATCGCGCTCATGAGCGAATAGGTTCGCTTGAGCTCCAAAACTTTCAACCCCAAACCAGCTTGCCAGATTTAGGTGTGTAACACGGTACTCCCCTCCCCTATTATTAACCCCCCCCCCCGCCACCACCGCCGCCGCCGCCCCTGCCACACCCGCCACCACCACCGCGACCCCCACCCCCACCCCAATTGAAACAGATGTGTTTTTTTTGGGTGGCCGTTTTGGGGATGGACTCGCCAATGGTAAGCATTGGCCTACAAACCCCGCTTCAACTGCAAACCCAGACACTGCAGGCTGCGATGACGACCCTCGAACTCGAACCCTTCAAACAAGATTTGGGTTTCGAAAGAAGGGTCTCGCAAATGTACCGCCAAAAGGCGTGTTTTTGTATCATACTGGGCCCTTTTGTTGGAGATTCCTCAGCTTCAACAATTTCTAACATGACCATAGCAGACTTCGCAGGCCCGAAATACCATTACCCAGTGGACTGCCACAAGAAGAAGCAGCCAGCAGCTGGGCAACACTGGGTTGTTTTGAGGTTTAGGAGCCCAGCTTGGGTTACATAACAAAATATGGATACTCGGTGGCTTCAGGTTTAGCGTTTGAGTTCAGGCTAACAACCACAAGATATATAGATAGTAAGAAATACGTTTTGGTTGCAATGGCAGCAAGCTTCAACTTCACACACAGCAATCCAGAAGAAAGTGCCCTCCCCGGGACTTCTACAGAACACCAGATGGCCCATTCCAAAGGAGAGTAGTCTATGCAGCATGCCTTCTGGGAGGGGCGAGGGTGAGTGATTTCTTGCTTGACGTAGGTTAGTCAGTTTCCGACTAGCCTCATTGTTGTAATATGAGATCGTGAGTAAGGGTCCCATATTTACTGTTCTAGGGTGGAGGCCGTATCCAACTTGATCCCCTCCCGCTAAGAACAGACCCCCAGCCCCTAATCGGAGATATTCCCAGTATACGATGACATTGTATATGGGAGATATTGACTATAGGTGATAACTCATCCCTCCAACATAAGCCCCAAATACTGAGACTTTCCATTTCATGGTCCATTACCCTATTAATGTTCTATAAGACTCCTTTCTCGGGGGTGTGGCGCGGAGATTATTCTGTGTCTTTAAGAAGGCCGCCAGGTCAAATCCTGAAATGTACGTGAGGCTTCAGACCAGGGTGATTTAGGGCTTGGGATTCTAAACCCTAAAACCCAGAAAGGATCTGGAAAGTAGAGCCCCCCGCTTGAAAATATCTCTGCTTTTGGGTAGTTTCTAGCAACCCTTAAGGGGGATCTACTTTCCGGATCATCCCGGAGGTCCCGGTAGGGAAAGCAAATATGTGCTCTTACGTAAGATGCTATGGAGGTTCCAAATTTCTTCCAGCGCCTCAGATGCTTCCTCCTTGAGTGTTTTACATAAGTCTTAAAGTCTTAGGCAAGACAGTATAGGTGCGGTTGTCCCAACCCTAACCCCTAATGTTCAATTCGAATCCTACAAGTTTAGGGTTTAGGGCTTGCCGCTCATCAACCATCCTACAAAGTGAAGATTTTCCTTGTGCCCAGCGAAAAAACAGCACTTGCTCACTAAATTGACGGTTGGGAAGACAACTGGCTAATCTTGATGACCCTAAGCCCTAAACCCTAAACCCTGAATAGGAGCTTCCATTTTCTTTTCCATTATCCCTATATAACCCCCACAGTGGGATCCCCATATAAACCCTGAATTCCTGAACCCCAGGCTCTGGAGTGTTGAACCCCATACGCCACGATTTCTTGGTAAGACTTACCAAAGCTTGCCAGGATGTTTTTGGTGCCTCAGGATATTTAGGGCTGCATTATGGTATATAGAGGAATGGAAGAGAACATGGAAACTACAATTTACAAGGTTTTAAGATTTAGAGATCATGGGTGCAGAGTTGTCTAACTAGACACCCTTGACCAAGTACTAAGCACTCATGCCCCCAATTGCAATTATACCAAATGTATATATGGGTACTTGCTGCGAATGCCAGGAAGATTCATGGTGAGCTGGGAAGGCTTAGTACTAGCGGGAAGTGTTTACTTTACGGAGTAGACGTCAAGTATAAGGTGAAGGATTTAAACCCTAAACCCTAATCCTTTCCCCTAGGTTGAACGCCTACATTTTCACACGAAACTGCACCTGGCAGATCATGACCGCCATGGCGGACGCCTTAAATACCTTAAATCCAACTTTTGCCAGAATCTAAACTCCTAAACGGGGTTAGAAAAGGGTTTTGCCAGAATCCAAACTCCTTAACGGGTTTGGAAAGGGTTTAGGGTTTAGGATTCAGGATTTAGGCTTTACGGTTTAGGGTCTAAACTCCGTAACATGGGTCATACAAGGGACTATATATATAGGGGACTACTACAGGGCTTCTGAAGGGGAGTGACCAACCCCCCCCCTCTCCCCTGGTTCATCCTTTGGACGGTTCCTGACTGGGGTGTGGAAAGTTGGGAGTTTAGGGTTTAGGGTTTAGGGGTTTAGGGTTTAGGGTTTAACAGATCGATCTTAAAGCCCATACACACAACCTCTAGACCTCAAAACTGCCATCCCCTAAGCAGAACTCCGTAGTTCGGGGCCATTTAGGGTCCGAGAGAGAGAGAGAGAGAGAGAGAGACAGAAAGGGTTTGGGGTGTAAGGGGCTTTGCTGAAAAACTCACATCTCTATGGTGATGTACATGCACAAGTTATATACTTGCAGATGGCTTGCCGTCTTCCAGCGAGTGTTCAAATTTCCATCGTTCCCTCACTGCCCAGAATGCTCCGAGTGCACAAGGCTTCAGGTGACCAAGTTCTTGCGATTCAGTTGGCGGAGTTCATCGAGATGGTGGGCTCGGGCGAGGAGCCGGTTCGGGTTCAGGACCTCAAGCACCACCTGCAGGCCTTTTGCGGGCAGCCGCGGTTCCGGCAGCGTTTGCTGCTTCCGGATGGCCAGATCTTGTCGGACAATGCCCCACTGAATGAGCCGGTGGATGTCCAGCTTGTCTTGCTGCACTTCAGTGAGAGCTCCGACGCGCAAGCTCTGCAATTCTGGAGTGCTGCCAGGCAGAATGACATGCACCTTCTGGAGCAGCTTTTGCAAAAACCGCTGGATCCCAACTTGACCTTTAGAGGCGGGACTCCCTTGTTCTTTGCTGCCCATAGCGGCTGCGTGGAGGCTGTTTCTGTGTTGCTGGAGGCTCGCGCTGACTCAGACAAGACTCGCATGCACATTTACGAAACTCCGATGTATGCAGCATCTCGTAACGGCCACGTAGATGTCGTGCGCTTGCTCGTCCATGCTGGTGCAAACAAGGAGAAGGCCAACGCGAGTGGGAGAAGTCCGATTCATGTGGCATCTGTAAATGGCCATCTGGATGTCGTGCGCCTTCTCTTGGACGCCAACGCTGACAAGGACAGTGCCGCCACAAACGGCATGAGTCCAATTCTAGTGGCATCCAAAAATGGCCATGCAGAGATCGTGCGCTTGCTACTGGAGGCGAACGCCGACAAAGAAACGGCCGACATGGAAAGGATGAGTCCGATACTTTGGGCATCTTATAAAGGCCATGTGGATGTGGCACGCCTTCTTTTGGATGCCAACGCTGACAAGGACAGTGCCGCCACAAACGGCATGAGTGCAATTCAAGTGGCATCCAGCAAGGGCCATGCCGAGATCGTGCGCTTGCTGCTGGAGGCGAACGCCGACAAAGAAATGGCCGACGCGACCAGGAGGAGTCCGGTTTTTTCCGCATCAACCAACGGCCACGTGGACGTCGTCCGCCTGCTACTGGAGGCTGACGCTGATAAGGATGTGGCCGACAAGAATGGCACCAGTCCTCTTTCTACAGCAATCTGGAAAGGCAATGTGCAGATCGTTCGCTTGCTGCTGGAAGCAAGGGCTGACAAGGACAGCGTGGATGCAGAGGGGGATTCTCCCATTCTAGCAGCGTCTTTTCTAGGCCATGTGGGAATCGTGTCCTTGCTGTTGGAGGCCAAGGCTGACAAGGACAGAGCCAACTACAACGGAGACACCCCAATGTCTCTGGCCTTCCAGGAAGGACACTCGGAGGTCCGGCAGCTTCTTAGAGTGCAGCGAAAACGCTCAGATGTTGTATAAGCCCATAGATACGCTTATACGAACCAACAATAGCCACTGGCAAGGTCTGATCATATAAGGATCATGCATTCCCGTCTTCGCTGCATATAGGCCCTGAAAATACCTTGGATGCCAGTAAACAAGGCCTGATCATGCAAGGATCGCCTATTCCCATTTCCTTGCCCCGCTAGGCGCACAGTCGATTCACTCGAGCGTGTGCAAGCGCGGAAAAGATGCAGGGTTTTCGGTTAAGCGTGCAGAGTTTAGGATTCAGGATTTAGGGTTAAGGATGCAGGGTTTAGGGTTTCAGGTTAAGGGTTTAGGTTGGGCTGGGTAGTGCACCAAGAGGAAGGGTTTAGGGTTAGAAATTAGGGTTGGGGTTCAGGGTTGAGGGTTACTGGCCATGGGTATAGGCCCGGACCTGACTTACACTGACCTTCAAGGAATGAAGGTATGGAAAAGAACATGGTATCCATTATCTGTTGATTCCCCACAATCAGAATTACCTTTTTTTGGGGGGTCCTCATAATCAGGATTGTAGTGGTTTGGGGTCCAGATTGGGGTCCTTCTGGGAAATTACCAGACAGGGACTACCATGCAGATCCAATCAGCCGTTCCCCACTAATAGCCCGCAAGTAACAGGTGCTACAGATGTGCAGCTCGACACCAAGCTGTGAATTCTTAGGCCTTGTTGCTGATGCTGAAAAGTATACATGTTATGCTGTATCCACCTCATCACAGTTCCACAAGATTGCATTTGTAGCAATGCCATACCATCCAATGAGTTCTATACGACTGTCATAGGGTGCGGGCAGTATTCAAGACAATTATCTCTCCGTAACACTAAAACCCCCAAACCCCACCCCTTTGAGATCACCCCTCTGAGATCTTCCGAGTATGTTTACATACCACAACGTGAATATTTGAAAATCAGGGTGGCGGGGGGTTTCAAAAAATTGGGGGGAGGTGATCATACCATCCGTGCTCCTCCTACAAAGGTGTATTCCATTGGGAAGAAGCTGCCTTCGGAGCCTTTGCCTCAGCAGGGGGATAGCATGAGGAAGTGTATCGGGGTTAGATAGGGTTTTCCATAAATGAGGTGCTTTTTTGAGGGATTGTAGTTACTGGGGTCCATATGGGTTCCGTCCTTTTTTATTACCCCCCCTCCCCATGTTTACATGCATGGTACCCCCCAGTTATCTTTACGTATTTGGGGTTATGATGGGCTTATGTAGGAGATCCTGCCAGAGCTCCCCCAGCAATCCTGGCATCCCTGGCAGTCCTAAGTGTCCTTGTAAATCCATGAGACGAACCGATTTAGGGTTTAGGGTTTGAGTTTAGGCATGAGAGTACGCCGTCTTCCCCTCTTGGCATGTATGCTGCATTTAGCACAGGTTGGGTCCTTGCATGGGAAGTTCGAAAGGAGCCCATAGGATTCAGGGCTTCTGTGCTGATTCCCTTTACCGTTGAAACCTACACCATCCTAGGCACAGAGGGTATCATTACGGTATTATCCGATTTTTTTGGGAGTAATACTAAAGCCTTACCGCTTGTGTAAACTGCGTCAGCAGAAGTGCTCCTTGTGGCGCTTTGCCCTGGCGTCTGGCAGACATGCCGCAAGAACCATTTGAAAATCCGTGGCCGCACCCGGCCCCAAGACTTTGCCTCGTTTGCCCTAAATCCTGCAGACTTGCTCACCTCCACTTACCGGTGGTTAATTAGTAGGGAATAAGGGAATTTAGTATATAGGGATTATATCCCCTTCTTCCCTACTAGCCACCAGACCACCACTTAGTCCACGGACACTTTCGCGCATGGAATAGATCAGGTAAGTTTGCGGACGAGGTCGTACTTCCAAAGCCTCCATAGACCTATAGACCCTTACATTTCCCCTATGTACCCGGCTATAATCGGGGTTATATAAGTGGTTAGCCCGAAACCCTAACCCCTAAACACCCTACACCTAAACCCTAAACCCTAAACCCTAAACACCCTACACCTAAACCCTAAACCCTAAACCCCAAGTCCTGAACCCCTAATGCCTCCACCCTGGAGCCCTTGTAACCACATCGTCGGCTAGGTCGGACCTCATGAAAGTCCGCAGCCCTGGACCAATGCGAACCTTGGTACAGTTAATTAGGGGTTAAGGGTTTATGGTCTTAGGGGTTTATGGTTTAGGGTTGTTGATGTTAGGATGTAGCATTTTCAGGGTGAAGGTTTGAGGGACAGGCGTTAGGGCTTGGGATTTAAGGTTTAGGATTGAGACCTGTGTGGTTTTCCCAATTCTATGCAAATACGGCTGCTTTCAAACTCCAAGGTCCCTGCCGTACCCACAATGTAGGGGCGGGCCCCTAATTTCTCCGTAGAAGTGGAACCTGCTCTTCTACAGCGATGATATGACGCGCAGACTGAAATTTGAAGAGTGTAGGATTCAGGGTCCTACTCCGTGAACGCCTAAATCCCTAGGCCCTAAATCAGCCTGATACCCTTTAGGGCTTTGGGGTCCTTGTACTTCGGGGTAATGGAGCCCAGTTCCAGGGCTAAGCTTCGACGCGGTCGGGGTCATATGAACCATAGTCTTAGCTCCTTTCAGTGGGTTATTTAGGGGTATATATGGGGGACTACTATAAGGGATATGAAGGGGGATACTAGGAGTTTAGACCCTGAGCCCTAAACCTTAGCCATCAAGGGGGATACTGGGAGATGAGAGTATACAGTATAGCTTGGGTACTGCCCCCTCCCAGTAACAGTCTACATTAAGGGTCCTATGAAGGGCTATATTTAACCATACTACAACTATGATCCAACTGTTACTGAGGGGGGTATAGCTCATACAGAGTTTGGGGCCAAAGCTCCAGGCTCAGGTCTTCGTGTTCAGCATTTAGAGTTTCGGGTTTGTTGAATTTTATAGTGTTATATAGGGGTCATGGAAAAGAACATGGAAACTACTATAATATATTAGGGGTTATATAACTAGGGATAATGGAAAAATGGAAACTCTTAGAATATATTAGGGGTTGTATAGGGATAATGGAACAGGAAATGGAAGCTAGTATTTAGGGTAGGGAGGTCGGGTTTTGGGTTTGGGTATGTGTTATCCCAAGGAACAGGTTTCAGGTTTTGGGGTGCTCAAGTTTCGGAGGGTGGGAAAGAAATCTGGAAATCTGATTGCCTACATATGGTTACTGCCCCTATATGCAAGTGGGGCATGGTCCCCCTTACGTAGATAGAATATGGCTTTGGGTATCTTATAATAGGGCCCCCTTTACCCCATATTCTATTTACTTAAGGGGGACTGTACGTGGTACAGTACCCTCCCGCACCTGTTAGGGCCCTTGAATTCGTCCTTCATTTTGTGACAACAAGCCCTCAGCCCCTTGAACCCCAACACCAACACTGCCGTTGATGTGAAGCAACCCCAGTACGGGTTTGAGGTACAGAGCGTAGGCTGTGTAATGCTGGGTTGTTGTCTACGCCCTTCATCAAAGTTTGGCGGTTCAGACGTGCACTTCTAAGATTTAGGTTTGAAGGGTATCGTACTTCAAAGATGCGGGTGTCTCCAAAGCCCTACACAAATCCGAATTTCCGATCCGTAGAAACCCTACATCCTGAAGCAAATCTCAGCCCGTTAGTCTCAAGCAAGCCCAGTATCCCCCCTAAAAACCCCCCATAATACTCCGCTATGTAATCCCCTATTAGTATAGCCCCCCTAAAGGAGTTTAGACTGTAAACCCTGAATCAAGGGGTTATGTAGTCCCCTGATATTCAATTTCCCACGCTTGGTACTGGCGGATTGGGGGATGACTGGTCATAGCCGGCGGTCTTAAACCCTACAACCTCACAACCTAGACCCCAAACCCCAAGCCTAGACCTCAAACCCCAACCCTAGACCCCAAATCTTAAACCCTAAACCTCAAACTTGGAAAAAGGCCCGATAACAAAAAACTTCAAATTTGAGGATATGATGGTCCTGCCATGCAGTCGAAAAAGCAGGAGATGGTCGACTCTACGAGGAGGGGACCCCAGACCCATAGGGTCCCAAGTAATTACCTACATCATCTGGTTGCTGCTAAGAAACGTAGATTAGGTTTAGGGTTTAGGATCTAGAGTTTCGGAACAAGAGAGCATGAACTGGACGAGCATTCTGAATTCTGCATTTGAAATGGGGTTACGCAGGGATTTAAGGTGCTTACATTAAATAATCATTGTAAGGAAGCCCTATCAGTTAGTGGGTATCCGCGTTCTGGCAACACGATTAATATTCCATGGCAGCAACGCAGAACTCCAAAGTGCAGTTTCTGTAGTAAGACCTTCCCTTATGGTTTTGGTAAGAGGTCGTCACCTGAGTACTTATAGTACCTGCAATAGATTTACCGTTTACTGAAAGGATTATCGGATTTTACACGCGTTTTTATATCGAAGCCGGAGACATCGCTGGTTCCTGTTTTTAGGTCAACGTTTGTCTATGATGATGATTAGCTGCATCCAGGCTGAACCCTTCGCAGTGCAAGAGTGTAATGGTTCGGGGTTTAGGGTGAGAGTCTTAGGGTCTGTGCGAGGAGCACAGGGCTGAAGGCAAGGCCTGTAATTAAATAACTCGTATCAGCAAGAAAGATAGAATCCGACATGTGGTTTCAAGTACTCCGGACAAGCTTCTAAACAATAGTTAGATAAATAAAAGTTGGCGATGCTGTGTAGCAGGTTTGAAGAAAGTGGACGGATCCAAGCGACATCATGCTCATGCTGGGGGTCCAGATGCAACACAGAAGTGCCCCAACCCAAAGGCCTAAACCCTGTGCGCATCGCTTTGCATGCACCTATAGCCCCCCTTGAGTAGATAGAATATGGCTTTGGGTAGATTATAATGAGATCCACATATACCCCAGATTCTATCTACTTAAGGGGGACTATATGATGTGCCCACCCCAACCCCATCCACGTGCTAGGAATCGCAGCACATGGGTAGGGGGCAGACGCGTGCACTTCAAGGCCAGTGCACCTCATCTTTCACACCCTAAACTCCTTGGGTACTGCCCTCCCCGCCAGTAACAGTCGATAGGGTCCTATTAAGGGCTATATATAACCATATTATAGTTATTATCCAACTGTTACTGAGGGGGGAGGGGGGGGCAGTACCCAACCTAAACCCTAAACAAATTCTTCATTGCGATGCGTCATTGTTTTTAGTTCCAAAATTTGGTTAGATGTTTTGTTTAGCTCCGCAGTTATACGACCCTGGCACAGCCCACAAAGCCTTTCCTGAAAGTACTAAAATGAGTTCTAGAGGACCCCTACACTCCAAACCCGAGTCCTTAAAAGAAATGAGTTCTTGAGGAACAAGAGTTTCTCCTGCTCATTTGGCGTTGGAGCGCGCTGGCCGTGCTCTTAGCTGCTAAGAACTGGCAAGGGCTTCTCAGTTGCTGTCCATAACCTGCACAGGTCCAGCATTCATTTCAGGGTTGCACCCCTAGCTTAGTAGCCCTAATAGTGTAAAACCCCTGGAGGTGGACCCTTTTAGTAGACCTTTTTGGGGTTCGCGGTTGGGTCCAGAGACTAGGATCGAAAATCATTGCTTTAGATGTCCGGCAGTAGTTGAGGGATTTAGTTTGCAACCTCTCAAGTTTTCTGAGACTGTAAAGCCCTAAACCCATGATTCAGAGTTCTGTTCGTTCAGAGATCGTGTTGGCTGTGATCAAGTGGTCGCCTCTCAGAATTTCCAAGATCTGTAGGCTGTAGGGCTAGTTGCCTACTGTAGGTACTAATCCGTTTGCCTCAGCTTATGAGACACTCCCCGCCAAGATTTAATCTGAAACCCAAGCGAAACTATTTTCAGCAAATACGTAAGTATAGTCCCCCTTAAGTAGATTGAATTGATATGGGGTATGTGGGGATCTTATTGTAATATGCCCTATATTCTATCTACTTAAGGGGGACCATAGCTCCAGAAAGGACTTGCTGCGGGTTGTGGAATGACTGTAACCTAACCATCTTTCAAGATTGTTGTTTCTAGCATGAAGGTTTCGTTCGGAAGGGCCGTACAGGCAGGCAAGCGCAGAGTGAAGTTGAGTGAAGGGCCACCTGGCCCATTCCGACAATGCGGAGTAGTGTGAAGTCAAAAACCCTAAAGTTTGGGGGTTTAGGGGTTAAAAGGTTTAGGGTTATGTAGGGGTTATATATAGGGATAATGGAGCAGAACATCGAAATGACTATAGGATATATATATATATGCTACCCCCCCCCATTGACCTACTTTGTTGGGTCCTTTTAAGTGGAAACATGGTGTTGGCATCACTAAAACTTCGTGAGTAATTTAGATAATAGTAGTCGGCTTGATAGTAGTAAGAATAAAAGGAAATGAAGAGAGTTCTCATCATGTTCTCTTAATTAGAAATTAAATTTTAAGAGGAATTCATATAGAGGAAAATCTTTCAAAAAGTGAGAAATCCAGGAATTGAGGATTTCTCTTTAATTTCTAATTAAAATTTAAAAGGAATTCATACAAAAGAAAATCCTTCCAAAAATGAGAA
>CAJNIZ010046096.1:0-15830 GCA_905231905.1 Symbiodinium pilosum | reverse complement strand
AAGTTGGTTTCTACAACTTTTTCAATTTTTATAGTTTTTGAGCCTTGCTCTTGGAAAATGTGGAGATACCTATGAAACCTAACCCTGGCGTCGCAGCAGCAGCAGGTTGAGGTTCGTACCTCAGCACTTAAAAGGAACCAAAAGGGTAGGTCAATGGGGGGGGGGTACCATATATATATATATATACACAGTAAGTGGGTTATATAGAAACCTAAGCCTTTAAGCCAAAAACACCTAACCTTCAAAACTCTTCTTCAACTTGTTGGTCGCCAACTCCTAGGATCCTGCTTCCAATAGCAAGTTGGCCAGAATCCTACACCCCCTAGATCCACCCAAACCCTAAACCCTAAACTAAAACGTAAAGTATAAGCTCCAGAGCCTAGACGCTACACATTAGCCGTAAGTAGACAGCCTTATAAGTCTTACACCCGACAAAATCCGCAACCCAAGCCCCTAATCCCAGCTAAGACAATAGAGGAAACAGGTTCACCACCCACACCCACCCCCCCTTCCCCAAGAAAAGACATCACAAGCTGAACTGAAACCCAAATGGGAACATACCATCATAGGTTTTAAAGAAACTCTATAAGCTCTAAGCTCTAAATACTAAACCCCAAACCCTGAAAAACCCTAAACCCTAAACCCCAAACCCAGAAAAATCCTAAACCCTAAACCCTTAACCCCAAACCCTGAAAAACCCTAAACCCTAAACCCCAAATGAAGCAATCCGTAAAGCGAGGTCCGGGCCGACTTCGGAGATGGTCATGACGGGCGCCCTAGCACGCTACGACCGCCCTGTATTCTGAGGCAAATGCTGAGGGCTTTTCTTAGGGTTTAGGGTTTAGGGTTTTTCAACCTGAAGCTAAACCCTAAACCCCTTAATGGTTTGGGGCTCAGGCCCTCTTTCAACTTCTACTGCGCAGTCGGGCTGAGGGTGTATAGTCCCCCTTAAGTAGATAGCATGTGGGGTATGTGGGGATCTTATTATAATGTACCCTGATGTTGAGCGGGACAGGTTCTTTGAAGTATTTGGCGCCCATATGCATGGATGTTGAGCCCAGGCCGCTGGGGCCTGAACAGACCAGATATAGTCCCCCTTAAGTAGATAGAATCTGGGGTATATGGGTCTGACTATAATGTGCCCAAAGCCATTCTTCTTTCTACTTAAGGGGGACTATACATACATCTGAAGCATCAAGAGCTGTAAAGAAGATGATCTCTTTTTCCATTCCAATTCTTAGCATCCTTGCGTCAGTATGATCCCAGAAGGGCCCCCAGAATTTGTATGTGGCAGCGAGTAGATTTTCCGCTAGCCTAAGCCCAGGCCTCAAAATCCAGACTTTAACCTCTCAGGCTCTTACCCTAGCCCTAACCCTAAACCTTGAACCCAAGCCCGGAAACTCCAAGCTTTATAGCCCCTCTTAAGTAGATAGAATATGGCCTTGGCTATAATTTTATCTACTTAAGGGGGACTATAACCCACCAGCCCCAGCAGCCTAAACGCCCTTACGCCCAGTGATGCAGGCAGAGAGCCAGCGATCCGCGCCATTGTGAACCAGCGTTTTGGGAGGAGCCCACAGCTTCGGAAGAGGAAGCAGAAAGCGTTTTAAGGTGGAGGGTTGCCATCCTCCGCCTCAATACGTACCATGTTCTTCAACATACAAGGCCTTATATGAGCCATAGTCTAAACTCCTTAAAGGGGGGTTACATAGGGGATTATATAGGAGACAACTATAGGGGATATTAGGGGGGATACTAGGAGTTTAGACTACAGCTCATATAACCCTAATACAACCCTTATATACCCCTTGTGTAATTATACCACCCCGGAGGTATATCATTAGGGGGTATTTTTGTTGAGGAGCAGAGACGGACTCAGTGAGGATGCAGTATCTAGGGTTCAGAGCTTTTTTTCGAGTAATCTCTATTTTATGCCTAGTGGCCGTCTTCAATAATCAACTGCACCATTCCGGAATGAACCAGGGAGTAGAGGCAACAGGACTCTTCAAATTTCTATGGATATGTTGCAACATCACTTTTACATGAGTCTTACTGCAGGCCCTAGTCCATATATGCCAGGTGTCCCCAACGGATCCCTGCTTTGAGGCACCCTCATACATGGACAGGTTTGGAAGAGCACTCCTTGAAATCTAAAATTCGGCCATTGCGGTATCCTTCCAGGCTTCCATTTTCTTCTCCATTATCCCTATATAACCCCTAATATGTTATAATAGTTTCCATTTTCTTTTCCATTATCCCTAATTATATAGCCCCTAATATATTATGGTAGTTTCCATTTTCTTTTCCATGATCCCTATGTAACCCCTATACCACCCTGTAAAAAACTGGTGCTGAAAGCTCCTCCGTCCGATGATTTGGGAGTGTTTTGCCGGGAGCTGGCAGTTTCATCGCCGCTTTGATGTTTTCAGCTTACAGGGCTTCGGGTCTAAAAAATGGTGAGCTACGGCGAAGGTCCTTCGGGTTTCTTGGATTGCAGGGTGTAGGGTTAGGGTGCAATGTGCGGTTATTGCAGCAACAGTTCCGGTATCGCTCTTAGCCCTCTGGTGCTCGTCTACCCTTGCGGTTCGTTCTTGGCTTCCGTTTCTGTCATCTTCATTTTTACTGCCACCTTACCAGTACCAACATGGCTTCTCATGTCAGATTCCAATGCAATCTCCTCCCCCTAAAACACACCCGCGCCACAATAAAGCTTCAAAGTTTCACCCCATTGCAAAATGGTACTGTATTTGGGAGGCTGTTATTTAAAGCATATTTGTCGGCAGGGGCAGGTTAGTTTGCTACTAGCCCAAAACCGTAGACCCTCAATGACATAGTGGTTTCAATTTTAGTTTCCAGTCCCTGTATAATCCCTTTTGGGGGTGGGGAGGTCATGATCAAAACCGCTTTGCATGGTCAAGGCTGATTTCGAGTTTGGTTCAGAAACCTGAGTCTTTTCGAAAATGGCTGAATATCTCAGCTGGGCAAATTACAGCGACCTCACCTAAAATGGTGCTTAATGTGGAAGATAGAATCCATCATAATATACCGTTTATACCAAAACAACATATAATATACCATAATGTACTATAACATACCATAATATACTATTCTAATCCATAATATGCCGTACTATAACATACCATAATATACTATTCTAATCCATAATATACCGTCACATACCATCATATACCATCATATACCATCATATACCATCATATACCACAGTATATTTTAATCCACCTTGATATATAGAAGATTGTCCGCAATTGGCTCAGTTGCAGCTCCTGGGCTCATTCCAAAAACGCCAGCTTCAGGTTCTGAAATTCCCTAAGCCCTAAACCCTAAGCCCTAATAAACCCTAAGCCCTAAACCCTAAACCCTTAAACATGCAGCCCTAATCTCAGATCCCTGTGGGCCAAGCCTGAAATTCCCTACAGCGGCAGATGCCCCTGAACCCAGCTTAGGATTTAGGGTTTATGATTTCAGGTTTAGGATTTAGGGTTAAGGATTTAGGGTTTAGGATTTCGGGTTGAGGGTTTAGGGGCTCAAAAGGTGGGATGAAGGAAGATGGGTGCAAGGATCCTTAGCATGTACTCCATTATGTTGGGGCTTCTTTCCTATACCTCACCTTCCTCTACCCCACCTTTTGAGCCCTCTGAGTTTAGGGTTGAGGTCCGAATCCCCTTAAGGGATCACCCAACAAAGTTCGGAGCCATACAGAGAGCGTTCAAAGATGATTTCCTCGAAGATGATTTCCTCTAATCCCCATCCCCCAATATCAACTATGCCCATTCTATTATGCTGAATTATGTCATATTATACTATAATCTCATACACAATACTTTACAGTATATTACATTGTATTATGTAATATACTGGAATGTTTAACATTAGGGGGGTGAGGGGCTTAATGAACTGGTTACAAACCTCTTCACGCTGTAGGTGTTCTTCATATTCTTTCGACAGCCCCACAAACATTAGTGTAGGCAGTTGAGTTGACCTGTTGAGAGGAACAGTCAAGTCTCCCGGAAAAAAGTTTGGCAGCTGCTCTGAGAAAGACCGTGGGCCATCAGAGATGTATGTCTACTCAGTTTTTGGAGGGTCCCATGACGGAGACGATATGGGATCTACGCGGACTGTAGGTTTAGAGTCAAAGAGGCTGTTTCGACAGAAAGTATATGTCTTTCCGGACTACAACAAGGGAAGACATGTGAAACTTGCGGCGTCGTAATGCCTGTAGGGGCCCTGGGGATATATTAGAACATATTAGCACCGCTCTGGGGAACCTTGTTGAAGATTTTCGAGGGTTAATCTCAAGAAGCTCCACTTGGCTTCGAGGCTGCTTCGAGGGTTTTTAGCATGACGCGCGGGCAAAAACTAAATTGCTAAAGGTCCCCCAAGCCTGGTTACACCGCAGACTGCTTGGGAATTTGGCTTATGAACTCTAGTCCAAATGTGCGCACCCCAAGACTGCAGAAATTTCTGAATGCTCCCATAAACAGCATGCGGAAGACCTCGTTCACAGAGATGGCGCAGAGGTCTTGGATCCCGCCCGGCACCCCGAAGGGGTCTGGGGGGTAACTGCCGAGCACAGCTGCATTTGGGTTGCAGGGATGAGAGAGCTGAGTTTTAGATAGTGTGGCGCGGGCCAGCGTCCGAACTTACATTGTAGGTTCTGCTTTATGTTCCAAACCCCTTTGGCCAACAAGTGTTTCTATGACCAAGTGAGCAAGTTTTTTGCCAGGAATTAGGGTTTAGGGTGTAGGGTGTAGGGTTTAGCGGAGGGGCCAGGAATCAGGCTTGTCACTTGTGTAGTTTATCTGGGGTACATGGGTCTGAAGTTCTGAGGCCGCCGGAGGCCCTAAACCCTGCAGAAATTCAAGCCCCAAATTAAAAGACCTTGTCGCATCATCTAGGCTGCAGGGCTTATGGATCTCAGGTTATGCGTTAGGGGCATAGGACGCGTGTCTTCAGAACACGTAATAAGTATTACAAAGCCATGCAGTAAGGGAATGCTATCGTGTTCAGGCACCGAAGCCGTGCAAGTCATTGATACCCACTGAGAGCTTTACCAGAAATCCTGGTACATGTTTTCATTCTCATGCTCCCCTTGTAGACGTTAGGTGCGGCTGTTTTTAGAAGGCGTGGCGCCAAGCGCTACTGCTGCCTTCAGGCACGTGGACTTCGAGGAAAGAGATTCACAAGTGCTTGGCTTCTTGGGTTTTAGGACCCCTAAACTACCCTAAGGCCCTGAACCTTAAACACGGCAAGCGCTGTTTGGCTTCCTGAATCAGTGGATAGAAGCTGGTGTAGTTTGCTATGGTCGGGGTTACGCAGGGCCGTCTAGTGCATCCAAAGAGGATCGGGGTATTAAGGGTCTACTATTGCCCCCCGAGTACGCAAGCAAGAGAGAGAGAGAGAGAGAGAGAGAGATAGAGATAGAGAGAGGGACAAGAAAAGAAACACATGCCGGCTGGGTCGCGGAAGGGTGCAAGAAAGGATGTAGGACAGGTTGGAATATGGGGGTTGGTATACTTGAGTAGGACCAGCCGTTAATCGTCCGGTGGAAAGCCAGACCTCACTCCTGTATCGTTTTACACCCCAGCGAGAAGATTGTTGCGAAGCAGCGACGTGCGAAGTTGTATACCCAATATAATCCCAAAATTACCCCAATATTACCCTAATATAACCCCAATATTACCCTAATATTACCCCAATATAACCTCAATATTACCTAAATATTAAGATAACTTGCTGCCGCCTTGAGCTTCTGCTGGAAAGAACTCAACAAAATGCTTATGCACCCGCACGTTAGAAATAGCCGTCGGAAATCCGAATCTGTTGCAGATTGTGTTCTTTTTGGAAGAGCCCCGTCCAGGTTCAAGCTGGTTTGCGGGAGTGCAAGCTTCAGTTGGGAGCCTTTGATTGCTATACAGGGTTAGGGGTAATATAGAGATTCTACAGAAATTCTATAGAGGTTATGCAGGCATAATGGAAGGATAAAGGTGTTTAATGCTGGTTTCTCAAATGAACAAAGGCTTACTTAGGTTTTAGGGCCCAAAGGTGCAGGGTTCAGCGCCAAATGGTTTAGGGAAGTTCAACGCCTGTAGCTAAAAGCCTTTCAGGGTTCCCCAAGAGATGGCGATGACGGCTGCGACCTGGTTCTGAGGCCGGTTATTTGGACATCTTCCAGGGTTTAGGGTTTAGGGCTTAGGGTTTGGGGTTTAGGGTTTAGGATTGGGTTGTTTTCTTCTTATGGCTCCTTCTCTGGTGCCCTGTATACCACAGGCCCTAAATATTAGAATGCCCGGACGGAGACATGGGATTCATAGGGGTTCGGGTTAAGGGTCAAGCTCTTGGGGCTTGAGCGCTTGAAGGCTTAGGACCTGCTTGCGGACTGCTGGCTTCTGCTTCAGAAGTCATAAAACTTATGCCTTTTGTTTAGGGGAGAAAGAGTTGAGACGTAGGTTTTGCAAAGTCAGTATGGGTGCCTGCAGTTTGAGGCAAATCCGGAAGATCTTGAATTCAGGAAGCACCTTTTCATGCATATCCAATGCTGCTGCGCCATGCACTAGGGTCGCTTACGGATTTGAGAGCGTTTAGCCTTTACTTTGTACGTGAGGAAGCCATCATTTTTAGTAACTGGCCCCCATTATTAGGGTATAGTAGGGCAGCATGTCGTTTAATTTGTTTTCTAAGGTTTAGGGGTTGGCTTGGGGGGGCTTGGGGAACTATGAAGCATGTTGACCCCCGAAAAAAAGCACGGCCCAGTATCGTGACTCCCACAAAGGTGCCCAGAATTTCTGGAAATACATGACTCGCCTCTAAGAACACACCAAACCTAGTTGGCAAGACCCACTCTTGCAGGAGCCCTGCATATGCAGAGTACGTAGGCTTCTCGGAAATGGAAGATTTAGTGTTTCCGTTCTCAGGTTTGGGGTTCAGGGTCGAGGTTCTGTTGGGGGTGTGCGCAGGAAATCTCAAACCCGATACGCGGAGCTATTCTTTTTCCCAAGATCTGGTAGGCATTGAGTTTATAGGCCTTATGTTTCAAGGCCCAGGAATGAAGGGACTTTCTTGGGAACCCCAAAAAGGGAACCCCAAGAATATAGTAGGAATATAATAGACTATAAGGACCCTGGTAGGTATATTCTTCTTCTATTCCTACTATATTCTTGGGGTTCCCTATTTGGGGTTCCCAGTAAAGTCCCTTTAAGGAATTAAGCAAGTGAGGCCCGGGTCTGATCTTCTTTTACTAAGCGTCTGTCTGGAGAGGCACTGGGAATACCTTTCAAGTATGGCTTGGATACTGCCCCCACTCAGTAACAGTTGGATAATAGTTATAATATGGTTAAATAATAGGACCCCTAATCTAGAGTGTTACTGGGTGGGAGAAGTACCCGGAGTATGGCCAAGCACCCGGTATTTGCAGGGTGGCGGAAGGTTTTGTCATTTTGTGGCTGCCTTGTCATTGGAGTCAGGGAGTGAGAGCTGTTCTGTTCTCATCTGAGCTACTGCCAATTTTAGGCTTCTTAAGTGACCTTTACTAGAGGTCATAAGAGTCCCTCTTGTAGTTTAGTATAGTCCGTAATATAGTCCCTAAGAAGGAACCCATGTCCATCAGCTATCTGGGTAATATTGCCTGTAGATTAGTTGCCTCCTGATTGGGATGTTCACAAACAAGTTACATGCTTGCGGATGGCGTGCCGTCTTCCAGCAAGTGTTCAAATCTCCATCGTTCCCTCATTGCTCATGAGCCAGAATGCTCCGAGTGTACAAGGCTTCAGGTGCGCAAGTTCTTGCGCTTCAGGTGGCAGAGTTCATCGAGATGGTGGGCTCGGGCGAGGAGCCAGTTCGGGTTCAGGACCTCAAGCGCCACCTGCAGGCCTTTTGCGGGCAGCCGCGATTCCGGCAGCGCTTGCTGCTTCAGGATGGCCAGATCTTGTCGGACAATGCCCCACTGAATGAGCCAATTGATGTCCAGCTTGTCTTGCTGCACTTCAGTGAGAGCTCCGACGTGCAAGTCCTGCAACTCTGGAGTGCTGCCAGGCAGAATGACATGCATGACCTGGAATTGCTTTTGCAAAAACCATTGGATCCCAACTTGTACCTTGGAGGCGAGACCCCTTTGTTCATTGCTGCCTACAGCGGCTGCGCGGACGCTGTTTCGGTGTTGCTGGAGGCTTGCGCTGACTCAGACAAGCCGCGCATGTATGATAGAAAAACTCCGATTTATGCGGCATCTCATAATGGCCACCTAGAAGTCGTGCGCTTGCTTCTCCACGCTGGTGCTGACAAGGAAAAGGCCAACGCGAGTGGGAGAAGTCCGTTTCATGCGGCGTCTCATAATGGCCACCTGGATGTCGCGCGCCTTCTCTTGGACGCCAAGGCTGACAAGGACAAGGCCGACACGCACAACATGAGTCCAATTCTAGTGGCATCCAGCAACGGCCATGCCGAGATGGTGCGTTTGCTACTGGAGGCGAATGCCGACAAAGAAGCGGCCAACATCACTGCGAGGAGTCCAATTTTGTTGGCATCTCGAAAAAACCATGTGGACGTCGTCCGCCTGCTACTGGAGGCCAATGCTGACAAGGATGTGGCTGACATGGATGGCAGCAGTCCGCTTTTGGCAGCATCCTGGAAAGGCAATGTGCAGATCGTTCGCTTGCTGCTGGAAGCAAGAGCTGACAAGGACAAGGTGGATGCAGATGGAACGTCTCCCATTCTAGCAGCGTCTTTTCTAGGCCATGTGGGAATCGTGTCCTTGCTGTTGGAAGCCAATGCTGACAAGGACAGAGCCAACAGCAACGGATACACCCCAATGTCGGTGGCCTTCGAGGAAGGACACTCGCAGGTCTGGCAACTTCTTCGGGCGCAACGAAGGCGCTCAGACGTTGTATAAGCACTATATAATCTCTGTAGTCAAGCCATTCAGAATAAAGCCCTTAGATAATCCCTATAGACCCTGAAAATACCTTGGATGCCAGTAGGCGAGGTCTGATCATACTTACAAGGAACACTTATTCTCGTTTTCCCTGCCCCGCTAGGCGCACAGTCGATTCACTCGAGCGTGTGAAAGGGCGGAAAAGATGCAGGGTTTCGGGGTTGAGGGTGAAGGATTTAAGATGAAGGATTTAGGGTTAAGGATTTAGCGTTGAGCCAAAGTGAGAGGTCCCTACAACAAGGATGATAGTACTTTGGGGTCTATATTGGGGTCCCCCTATTTAGGGAAACTAGCATAGAGGGACTACCATGCGGATCCTCTAAGGTATTCCCAACGAACACGCGGCGAGTAACAGGCGCTACAGATATGCAACTCCACGAATCTGCCACGACAGCCTTCACACATCAAACACGATGTAAAGCATGGTTTAGGGTTTAGGTTTTATCGGGTTGAGGGTCTAAGGGATGTAGGGCATTTGAGGGTTTGGGGTTTAGGTTTACGGATTCGTTGTGGAGAGGACCCTTGCTTTGCGGCTCAACGACTACCAATGATGCAGCACAGGGCTTCGCAGCTTCCCTGAGCGCGTGAGGAGCTGTCGGGCAGCAAATTACTCCAGTGGCTATTAAGGACTGAGTGGGACTATGGTGGGAATGCGTGGGCCATATTAGAGTGGGGTGGGGATGTATACGGGGTGTAGCGGTATTGTATGAGGTACTCCACCCCCTGTGATGCTGTAATTGTCTAACAGATACCCTCGCCGAAACTGACATGGAAGCCCAAACAGACCCCTGCTCAGAGAACAGTAGTCTTTGGAGGTCCTTGTTTGCTCTTTCATGCTTCTCAAACCCACGCTTGCCACTTAGGCTCACTCAGGGTTTATGGGAAGATTTTTGGGAGGCTGATCCTTTAGCCAGTTTTTCAGAAAGCCGCAACCCCGATCCCTAGTTCCCAACCTTGAGCTCTCCAACTCCTGATTGCTGAGCGCGTTCATCCCACAAGCCCCCTTTGACGCGTAGGGACCGAGTGCTCCACGTCCCCGCGAAGCAGCGTCTTTTGAGGAGCAGAGGCCAAGGAGAATGAATCACAAGTAGCTTGTTAGGGTCTAGATCTTAAGGCCAGGGTGTGAAAACATTCAAGTCATAATAAGGTTGTAAGTTGTAAGTTGTAACCTATATTGTGCATGGTTACTGGTATAAGTAACATGCTCGTAGTAGGCCTGCCGAGCTTAAGCTGTAGGACTTAGGGTTCAGTCTGGGACACACCATAGGGCTTGTGGAGGATGTAGGGTCTTGGGTTTTGAGAGCTAGGAAGCGACTTACTACTACCTACGTGTGGGGCTGTATCAGAGCTAACTAATAAGAGTAAACTTGGGTTCTGCAGGTAGCAGGTCATGTGAAAGCAGATCTGACATGGATACCTTTTTTGGTAGGTTCACATTTAACCGAATGGCTGCGGCTGAAGAAGCTGTAGTCTTTTACCAAGGGGCTTTTAGTTCCCCCACCCGTACAATCAGGACTGTGTAGCTGTCATATGTCTGTCATCAGGTCATAATTTCGAATGTTGGGGTAACTAAAATCCCTTGAGTATCTTTGCAGGGCTCCTTTGTGTAGTTCCCTGTTTGTTTGAGGCTGGGTACTAAAGGGACTCCACTGGGAACCCCAAATAGGGAACCACAAGAATAGAGCGGGAATATAATGGAATATGAGGACCCTGGTAGGTATATTCCTGTTAAATACCTACTATATTCTTGGGGTTCCCGGTTTGGGGTTCCCAGTAAAGTCCCTTTAGGTACTGTTGTTAAACCCTAGACATTACAAACCTAAGCCCCAAACCGGTAGCTGAGGGCTTACCTCATTCGGCTTGGCTTCTGTAAGGGTGATGGTTTACTTGAAGTGGAGTCGTCGGACCCACAAACCTATGTGGGTGGTTGTCAAAATGATGGTCCCTTTTTGGGTCCCTATTATAATACGGCACCTAATATTTAGGGTACCCAAAAAGGGACCATAATTTTGACAATCACCCATGTAGAGTAATAGCCTTCTACATTTTTGAAGAGGTTATGGGCCATTCTTTTATCCATTTCTTGGCTTAGCTAGCTAGAGGCCTCCTCTACAGGTCTCTCGACCTGATGACTACCTACGAGAAAGATTGCGGGACTTTTCAGTCAGAGACCCCTCCGAACCCTAAGCCTTAAGATGAGACCAGCATACCAACCCAAACCACCTGGCTCGAGGTATTCAGGGTTTAGGGTTTAGGTTTGAGGGGTCTTAAGACTTGACTTTTTGGATTTGGCCCAGTCGGTAGAGTTAGCGGCTTGTCCCGAGTTGAGCCAAGAATTGCTCTTTGGCGCATGGTCTGCCTGAAGCCACTCAACTATTCCTTACAGGATCCCACTTAAGGACCCCCATATGGGCTATATGATCCCCTTTAACCCTTTGGGGTTCCTAAGGGCCTTCCCATTTTGAGAAACTCCCATGCTGTTTTTTTTCTTCTGGCGTGGAGTTGGACCAAGGTTCCTCGTTCAGCGAAGTGCTTCGCTGTAGGAGAGTTTCTCAAAAGGAGGGTCCCTGTGAACATAACCAATATGGGGATTATGAGTCCACACCCTTGCTAGCCAAGAGTTGGATGAAAGAGGCCCCAAACTTCCTAAAACACTACACCCTAAGCCCTCAACCCTAAGATCAGAGACTTGAAAGGGCGAGCGAGGACCTCAGACAACTACACCCCTAGACCTACGGGTGAGGAAATTGTAGGATTTAGGGTTTAGGTTTCAAGGTCATACAGGATGAAGATCCCCTAAACCCTAAACTAGAGCATTCTCATCTCAGTAGCCCTCTTAATACCCCCTATAGTAGTCCCCTTTATGAACCCTAAACAACACCCCTTTAAGGAGTTTCGAGTATGGCTCATACAGCTTTTTTTAGAGCTCACTGTTGGGATCCACTCCCCCCAAACTTCCCCTATACACCATCAAGTAGATCTATGCTTTGGTGTTTTTTTTGGATCAGCGTCCCCTCCCGCGTCTTTTTGGAGGGGTGCCATATTCTCGCTGGTTCTCAGGGATTAAAAGGAAGATACTTTTTAGGGGTTATATAGGCATTGCGTATTCCGTACCCTGAACCCTTAATGGATTATATTCCATGATTCCCTACACAGATCCAGCGTTATTCTCAAAGCTATGGGCCCCTTTAGCTGATAGACTAAATTACGGCACCTTATATTCAAGACAACCAGGATGGGACCTTAAATTATTGGGAACTTCCCTTAACCCTAAACCCTGAACCCAATGTGTTTGGGGTCTTTTCCTGAAGGCTGCTGGCGCAGTACCATCGCGCCGTTTTCTTGCACCTGGAGCTGAAGGAAAAGAGTGTAGGTTTTAGGGTTTAGGGCTTAGACTTTTAGGGTTTCCGGTTCAGTTCAGGATTTCGCGCAGAGGGTTTGGGGCTTAGGGTGTTATAACGCAAATGTTGAGCCCCCAAGTTTCCAGTATGGTTCAAGTTGGCTTCTAAGTGAAGTCAAAATTGGGCTGTAGTTGCCTAAACCTAAACCTCCAAGTATCCTTGGCAGGACAGCAGGTAGCACAGTAAACTTTTTCTCTGGCCATGACAGCTTCGGTATCTCAGAATATACCCTTTGCGGAAATGAACTTGCACTTGATAGGGGCCGTACACAGCTTTGTCTTGGGTGCGGCTCGTAGTTCTTCACATGCCTCCTACATACATTATATACGCAGATGCAGCCAGAAGCCCCATCACCCGTCCATGGCTCCCAAAATGATCGACTTACAAGTCCTTTTTAGGATCCAGATAAACCCCAAACCCTCATCCCTCAAATCTTGGGATTTAGCGGGGACCTGAGAGCCTTAATCCTTTCGGATTCCCTTGGTACCTAAGGGTTTAACCCTGAGCAGGGATCCTAAGTGCCATGTAGAACCAAAATCCCTAAACCCTCAATTCCCTAAACCCTAAGTCCTAAACACGCCCAAGCCCTAAACCCTGATAGTAATTCAAGTGTTTTTTTAGCTCCGAAATGCCTCTGAATTTGAAGCAGTCGCTGACTCGTTGTCTGCTTCTACCACTGCTCTAGATATAGGGTTTAGGGTGTAGGGTTTAGGGTTCAAGGTTTAGGGTTTAGGCTTTGGGGTTTAGGGTCTCGGGCTTAGGGTTTAGGGTTTAGAGGGCTTGGGGATCGAGCGCTCGGAGTCATAAGCATTGTACTTCGTACTATCAGCCAGGATAGCAGATGCCGCCTTCGTTTTGCCAAGCATCTAATGATCCTCGCAAGGTCGAGGAATGTTACTCAGAAACAGCGGACACCAAACCCTGAACCCTAGTTTAGGGTTTAGGGCCTAAACTTTGCCCTAAAGCCTAGAGCCCTCTACTCCCCCCCGGAAAAAGTTTAAACCCCAAACCATACACTCGAATCATTTCTTCAAACCAGGGGTCCCGCCGATAGGATCCTTTGAGCAGGGGGTGGTGGGTGGGACGTAAAATCGTTGGGATAGTTTTGACACTTGAAGAATGACCAGTGCGGTAGATTCCATAAATAGGGGGCCCCCAGTATAGACCAACAAACATTATACGCCTTACAATATGGACTCCCAATAAGGTACCCCTGATTTTGGGAACGCCCCCCAATGTTGTGGTCTTAGATTCCTTATAGAAATGTCGTATGGGGTAGGGTACCTCAAAAGACCTTGTGCAAGCGTCTACAGTACAAAACATTTCTATATGTTGTCATGTATTTCCCATGCTCTTTTCCACGTGATTCTCCACTTATTGTCCCCATATCCCAATAAATAGACAATCCCAAACCCCGACACCTTATAATATTTATTTGTATATACAACCCTATAAAGGCTAAACCCTCCTAAACGCTAAGCTCTTATTCAGAAACTTGATCCTGGTGCTCTTAGTTCAGGCCCGAGGGCATCTTGAAATCTCATGAAGCAGTGTTGATGGCCGTTCCAACGCTCGAAAAACCAAGCTGTTTAGGGTTTAGGTCTCATGGAAGCTGCCCCGCCTTGCTGCCCCCAAACCTAAACTGAAACAAGCAAAAGGCTTCGTAGCTTAAACCTACGGTAAAACCCCCCTCAACCTCCATACTATATACCCCAGGACCCTGCAAAGCCATAGGAGCCCCAACCTGGAACAGTGAACCATCTTACCAGCACCCTGCAACACCCTACAAGCCCCCAAGACCAGATCCCTAATCCCTAAACCCTAAACCCCAATAATCTTTAAGCCCAAGCACAAAGCCTTTAAACCTTGAACCCACCCCTAACCTCAGCCTGCACCCTTGAACCCAGCCTCAAAAACCCCAAGCCCTTGAACCCTAAGCACTAAGCCCTTAAACCCTTAAACCCGAAACCCCTTAAACCCTTAAACCCTTACCCCCCACACCCTAAGCCCTTAAACCCTTACACCCTTGAACCCTTAAACCCGAAACCCCCTGAATTTTTGCCATCCCGCTTCCGCCGACATGGCCTCGCGGTGTCTGCGATGGGGGGGAGCAGCTCCCAGCTCCAACCTGAGTTTGGGTTTAGGGGATTAGGGGTTTAGGGGTTTAGGGTTTAGGGTTTAGGGTTTAGGGTTTAGGGCTTGGGGGATTGAGTTTAAGGTTTAGGGTGTTGAATTTAGGGTTTAGGGATTAGGGTTGAGGGTTTAGGGTTGCCATTTCCGGAAGGTGAACGCGAACTTATTGTCCATGAAGTTCTCCCCCCCTTGAACAGCAACAAAGAAGACTTAGGAGCTTTTCTACGCTATCCTACAGAGCAGTTCTGGGATGGCTTAGGGTTTGAGGTAAGGGGGCGTAGAGAGAGTTAAGAGAGTTTGGGGCTTGAGTGTTTTTAGGGAGTGTGTAATATGGACCGGATGAAAGTATCGGGCTATGGGGATGTGCTTAGACTTGCATGTGGCTTTTCTGGGGCTTTGTTGTGGGGTTGTCCTGATGGGAAGGATGTAGGCTAACCGGAGGCGTTTCATGGTAAGTTGCTCTTGTCAGCTTTCTTATGCTAGCCCTGACAAATTTGAAACCGTGATTGCAAGCTACGAGCAACTGCTCTTTAGGAGAATAGTAGCGTTTCATGTTGTCATCAAGTTCTAAGGAAGAAAGACGGAACCCCATATAGGCTCCGTTCAGAAAGGACAATTGTCTTGTTTAGGGCATTTTGCGATTTTGGGCTTGAAGTTTATGCCCACAAAGCCAGAAAAATATTGCGAATTATTTTCTCAGATCTGCCTGCTTCAATGTAGTGGTTAGGACTTCGTGTTTAGCGCTTAACCCAGTCAAGAGGTTTAGGGCCCCCTACAGACCAGATGGCTCCAGACCCTGAACCTAATCGACCTCAAAACCCCTAAGCTGTGAATATCTAACGTTACCTGAACCCGAAAAATCTGTAGAATAGCAACTTTTTTCTCGCTCCTTTCATGAGTAGGGGACCTTCATTTTACCTGCCCTCATCGTCCAGCTAACCCTTAATACCCTAAATCCTAAACCCTAAACCCTACCGCTCCCTTCAGGCAGAGGGTTTCTGCCTACAAGGCCGGGGCCTTTCAAAACTTAGGATTTTAGTGTTGGGGGTTGGGGGGGGTTCGGCTTCATGGAGTTCAGCGCAGGAGGCATGTAGGCTTACGAGATGACGGGCCTGATCTTTCAAGAGGTCTGGATGGGAAAGAGGGGTCTGAAACTGAGATGTGACAACGAAACGATGAGCGAAATTTACGCGATTTGGTTTGGGGGGCATATGCGAAAATTCGAAAATTTTTGGATTTTTGAATTGGCTTGTGGGCCGGGATCCCGAAAATTCGAAAATCAAAAATTTACAGATGTTTGCGAAAATTTGCCGATTTTTGCGAAAATTTGCGATTTTTGCGAAAATTTG
>CAJNIZ010046095.1:15909-32277 GCA_905231905.1 Symbiodinium pilosum | reverse complement strand
AGCCTTTTCCTAAGGGTCCAAGGACCCAAATAATAGGGTTTTAGGGCCCATGGTATAGCATTTGGGCCCTAAAGCCCTATTATTTGGGTCCTTGGACCCTTACATAGTCCCCTAGTATCCCTATAGATCCCCCCTATAACCCCTTTAAAGGGGCCCTAACCCTAAACCCTTAGGGTTATCCTAGAGACACCATGCTTGATTGCCATTCTGCTGCCCTCTCGAAAAGTTTGACGGTGCCTGCCGCCTCTAAGAATTGAGCCATTGGTCTTGAACTCCTAGTATCCGGGTTTAGGGTTTAGGGTCCCCCCCCTATAATAGTCCCCTGTATAACCACCTTTACGGAGTTCGGACTATAGCTCTACTGTATATAATGTACTCTAGTCTACTTCAATCTACTATAATTTACCATAATACCCCATGATACACTGTACTATGCTATGAGATACTATGAGATACTATAATATAATCGGTTATGTTATACTATAATATACTCCATTGAGTTTTAGGCAGCTGGGGCTATTTGCTTTGGGCTTCCTTTGACTTGTCATCTTCTTTGGCCGCGATGCTCTAGTCCCCACTTGAAGCAGCCCTCCACTTTGAGTATAGTATATTATGGTACATTACAATACGTTATAATGTGTGTATACTATAGTATATCCTGGTATATTATAATATACTTTTGTATATCAGAGTATATTCGCAAAAGAAGTTCCCAATCGTTTCGGCACTGGGCCCCTAAGGGATCAGGATCACCAGGCAAAACTGCTAGCGTGGGTCCTGCCTAAACCCTAAACCCTAAAACCCTAAAACCCTAAACCCTCAACCCTAAGCTCTCAACCCTAAAACCCTAAACCCTAAACCCTGAAATTGGGTCCCAGACCAAAAACTCCCGAAACCCCAAACCCTACCCAAGGGCTCCTACGTAGTTCCTTCTTGGGGTTGTTATGGTGTTTGGGGTTTAGGGTTCAGGGTTTAGGTGAGGGATTATACTATACTACCCAAAAATATAAAGGAACTACATAGGAGGGTATGGGTAAAGCTTACACAAAACAAGCTTCGTGGCGACGTGTCCAGTGTACAGGGTCTTCAGAACAAATATGAGGTTTTGGAGCTGGAAATTAAGACGTATGTTGGCCCCTGTTTCTTAGAAATGCCCAGACTTCGCAACAACAAAACCTGCAACTACACACCACGTGGTTCTTTAGCCCCGTACAAAGTAAGGTTTCTAGGGTAGGTAGGGGATGTATGAGGCTTGGCTTATATGGGGCATCTTGGATAGCCTTCAATCCTATATCCACGTATACCTGCATATGAGCTATAGTCTCAACTCCTAGTATCCCCGTTCATGACGTCTATAATAATCCCCTATATACACCCCTCCGAGTTTAGACTATAGCCAATATACCATCTTTAGAATACTTGCTTCCCCCAACGAACAGACCAACCCCAGAATAGATACTCCTTCCGGAGAATCCCCGATTCCAGCAACTACAAGGCTATTGAGGGTTTAGGGTTGAGGGCTTTAGGGTTTAGGGCGTTACACAGGCCAAGACTTCTTGTGAAACGGAAGAGGGTTCGGAGGTCATTGCGGGGTTATAATAAGGAATCCAGAGAAATCAGGGAAGCTCCTGATTTCCTGGCTTTTCATTAATCTTATACCCTTTTTTGAACAAAGGGAAATCCAGATGTAATTGATTCTGTTACGGTTATACTTTGTTTTGATTAGGTCTTAAATAAATTTCAATTGCTTTATGATATGTCAGTGGATTTTAATTAGATGCGTTGGGAAATCATTTAGTCTTCTGTTCATTACATTTTCATGGGATCTCAACTGATGTTAATAAGATTTAGGTAGATTTCTTTGATCTTATCACGACTTTAAACTGATGTCGAAGGTCGTTTAGTTGGATTCTTGTTGGTTTAAAATGAACCTCAATTGGTTTTGACTGGGTTCTAATTAGAAATGATTTCGATCTACCTACCCCAGCCCTATAATTAGACAAATACTCAAGGGTGGGTTCAAGTTTTGGGGGGCCAGACGTTTATTGGTAGGAGAAGCAAGTTCCCAGGAGCCCTAGAGTGAGGCCCAAGACACCCATGCCTCAAGCGCCCACCAGCACATCGCAGGCAAGGCCCTGCAACGCTTTCACCTTTACATTTGGATTCGTAGGGGTTCAGGGTTAGGGGGGTACCTAGAATAACCTTTTACCCCTCAATGAAGAGGGGAATGCATACAAAGATTAAGTACATGACCGCTTTTTTTTTTCAAGATATACAGGTTAGGTGGGAAACTCTGAACCCTACATGGGTTCTCAGGTCTACCTGACCACCACCTGAAAGTATGCGGAATAACAGCTATTCGGGATGTTTTCCGGGTTTTGGGTTTAGGGCTTGGGGTGTGGGCCATTGTTCAGCCTACTGTTGGGGTCTAGGTAGGGCGTAGGGGTTTAGGAATACAACGTCCACATGCCAAAGCCAAACTAGAACCACCAAAAGCTCTGACCCTATGATCTATATGATAGAACTAAACCCAAAACCCTAAACCCCAGTCCCAAACCCTGCAAAGGGTATGCATTCGGCACAAGCGGGGGGAACGGTATTTCCCAGGCGTCTGTATTTGATGTTGTCGAGATTATGGGACTGTTCTTCAATGGCAACCAACGCAAAAAGGGGACCCGTAGAGGACCCCTTTTTAGGGTTTCGGGTTTAGGGTTAGGAACCCTGAACCTCACACCCAAACCCTGGCAGCCAAGTGTGGCTCAAACATCTTCTTCCAGGTACATTGGCGCCCTCGCACGCAGATGTCTAAGGGTCGGGGCTAAACCCTGAGCCCTAAACCCTAAACCTTAACCCCTGAATGAGATGGCTGCTGAATCATCGCCTGTCTTCACCAATCTTCGCGTAGTCTAGGGGCCTAAATAACTACCAATATCAATTTGAGGGTTTAGGGTGTAAGGTTTAGGGTCGGTTTACCAATATCAGTTAGAGGTCGATTTCAGGCACCCTTCAACACAATTGTACAAGGCGTTTAGCAACACAATATTGCTAATCATTCAGGTTTATACAGTATAGGAAGAAGTTCTAAGCGACACGTTGAACCCCCTCCTAAACCCGCACTGTGCAAAGTCCCTAAACCCAAATGCCCTAAACCCTAAACCCCTAAACCCCTGATCCCTAAACCCTGAACCCTAAACCCTGGGCCCGAAACCCCGGGGGAGCCAAGTCTACAAGAAAATCCCTACTTTGGGCCCTCTAGAATCTATCAATTATACCCACTTGCAGACTTATAGTCTACAACAAAGTACCTACATTGGGCCCTGAAAGCCAGAAACAAGTAATACCTACTTTGGGCCTTCAAGCCTGTAAATCCATCAAGAGTACCTACTTTGGACCCGAGAGTCCATAAGTAATGCCTAATTTCCGCCTATAAATCTACAAGCAACCCTAAACCCTAAAGCCTAAATCCCTAGACCCTGAACCCCTAAACCCTAAACCGCCTCCTTTGGGCCCTGAAGTCTGTATCTAAGGTGGGCTTTTGAGGTTGGCTGAGATCCTGAAGGATGCTAGAACCTCAACCCAAGGTTTCGTAGGGTTTAGGGTTTAAGATTTGGGGTTTAGGGTGCAGGATTTAAGGTTTAGGGTTTTATGATTTCAGGTTTAGGGTTTAGGGTTTCAGGTTTAGGGCATATGAGCCAGCTTCCATTTGAATTTCCATTTCTGTTGCATTTGAGTCTCCGTTGCCGGGGTAATGTGCCTAAATCCTAGAACAACCCACTCTAAACCATAAACCCTAAACTGTATCGCACCTGTCCAGATAGTAGGAACCAAGGTGCGCAAAGCTTCTCAAAGTCATGTGCTTCTATGCAGTTCACGCGGTGCAGAGTGAAGGAGGCATCCTGGCATATGGGCAAAGGTCTAAACTCGTTAAAGGGAGGTATATCAGGGATTTGTAGTGTAGGGTTGGGGGTCTTTGCACAAAACTCTTAAAAAGGCGGTTCTTCAGGGGATTAGTAGCATTTAGGGCTTCGGGTTTAGGGTCTCAACTCCAAGAAAAGGGGGCTATATACTGGCAGCTTTTGGGGGGGCTGGTATCATTGGGATGTCTAGTCCCCCTAAACCAGCCTTGAGCGATGAGACACTGGCCTCCTCTGGCGGTACCCTAGACCCTAAACCTTTGGTACTGCCCCCACCCAGTAACAGTTTATATTAGGGGTCCTATTAAGGGCTACATATAACCATATTATACTTATTATAATATGTTACTGAGTGGGGGCAGTACCCAACCTAAACCCTAACTTCCGGCATTGGGAAACAAGTACCTTGGTGAATTTGTAGCTTGAGTAGGCAAAGGATTTTGTGAAGGTTTTGGTAGAAAAGGGAATAAAAGGGCTTTTTAAGGGAGTTTCATCAACAACTCGGGACCCTCAGGCATTCTGCACACATGCAGCGAGCGGAGTCAGGGAAAAAAGACCTCTCCTGGATTTCTTTACATGATTGGACAGGGATCTTGGGCAAAATCTGCTACAAGTTCATAGGTGGTCCATGAGCTTTACAGGTTATTCAGGCTTTTTTCCCTTTAAACCCTAGCACCCGACCTCGGACACATCAATCGACTCATCCTCCATGTTGCCCGGAAGATGAATTTCAGCCGTGTCCACATCGCCGTCCTGCTATCGCTGAATTTGCAGCCAACTCAACGGATACTAACTGTCTATACAGTATAGGCCGGGCTTCTATACCAAGACTTGATAATATGGCTTGGGTTCGTAACCCCCATAGAGTAGGTATTTAGGGGCCCTTGGATAAATGCACAAGCGAGCGGGAATATCTGAAACAAACCACGACATGAAACCTCATCCCTTTTGATTGGCCAAAGGCTGTAGTCTTGATTTCTATAGGGTTGCATGTCGGTCTTGGAGGTAAGCTCTTGCAAAATGACACATCCAATCCTGCACCACTCTCAAGATGTCGAAGACCCAAGCTTTACCCAGAGGGTCCATGTACCCAATAATTAGGTACTTGGGATTTGGGTAATAGTAACTGTAGTACAGGTTTTGGGTAAGCATATGATTATTTGGTACTTGGACCCTTAGGGTTTATGAGTTTCGGTACTATGGAAACCTCAACAGCAAGCACCACGGAGACTTGACTAATTCCGAGGTCAATACAAGATTCCATGCTCGTCTTCGTTTTTTTGGAGGGGGGGGAATGCATTAAACCCCAAGCCCTAAACCCAATATCAACCCTTTGGGTAGTTACCAGGTGGGTACCCTTTCACACGGCGTATATAAGGGTCATGTGGGGATGCCAGGACTACATAAGCGCTATGTAAGGCTTCTACTCCAGAGGGGCTATAAACCTCCCCCACCCAGACCCCAAAAGATCCAGAAAATGCAGCCTCCGAATACTGCCCTTTAAGTCCCCAATGTAATCGTGGGTTCACTTTGGTGGGGGTTCCATATTTGGGATCCTTTAACGGGGTCTGGGATCTATACCCTAAACACTAAACTCTAAACCCTAAATCCTAAACTCTAAACCCTCAGTCCTAAACCCTAAACCCCCAAGGGTCCTGCAGGAAGTCTTTGCGATCTACCGCGGGTTGGCATTGACGGATGGGTGCCTGGAAGTCAGGCGCAGGACTCTACTTTAGGAGTTAGACATGTACCCCCCCGCAATGTACACCCCCTAACTACTGCAGCCCCAAAAAACCAAGTTTAGGGCTTAGGGTTCAGGATTTAGGGATTCGGGTTTAGGGATTTGGGTCTATGATTTAGGGATTAGGGTTTAGGATTTAGGATTTAGGGTTTAGGGGAATTTGGGTTTGGGGATTGGGGTTTAGGGCCGCCAAACAAACAATCCCGCTTCAGAGTAGAAGGATTCGGTAGTTACCAATAGAGGACCCACTATATACCCCAGCATAGCATAATCCTTGTTACCTAGAGGCATTAAAGTCGCTGTATACATCCTGTTTTATGAAAACAAAAAATTCAGGGTTGCATGGCTACTTCGCAGACTGGGGAAACCCTGAGCCCTAAACCCCTAAACCTTAAGCCCTAAACCCCTGAACCCTAAGCCCAAAAAAACATAAACCCTTAAACACCTAAACCCTCAACACCCGGCACTTCGGACAACCTCTTCCCTTGTGTTCTGTCCTTTCCGGCTCTAAGGATTACGGTTTTGGGGCTTAAGGTTCGGGTTCTAAGGTTTATAGGGTTTAGGGGTTTAGGGTTTAAGAGTTTTTGAGTTCAGGGTAAAGGTTCAGGGTCTAAACATGGTACCACAAAGATCCAAGTATTCAACAAGTCTTGGTGTTGTTAGCCTGAAGTACTATGGTCTAGATAGCTATGTGGGACAAGGACTTATATGGTCGATCACACTCGGACCCCGTGAGGATTCCCGGCAATTCGTTTGACGCCGAAAATGCTGCATGACTGCGTACACTAAGACGCCATGCTTGAGCCGCCATACTTGACAAGGTATGAGTATCAGCTACTTGACGTTATGCATTTATGGAGGACCTAGCCTATAAACCCATCTTTTTCCGGTTGTCATCGAACTTCCAGTTTTCTTGTCCTTCCCAGTCTCCATGGCTTGGGTACTATTCCCTAAACCCTAGAAGCCATAAACCTTCAACCCCCACACACTCCCCATAGAAAACCTATACACCCCCTCGATCCACTACCAGGCCCTAAACCCTAACCTTACAACCTAACCCCTAAACCCTAATTCTTCAGTACTGCCCCCCCCCCAGTAACAGTTGGGTAATAATTGTAATATGGTTATATATAGCCCCTTATAGGACCCCTAATATGGACTGTTACTGGGTGGGGGCAGTACCCAACCTAAACCCTACCAACTGTACGCCTGCACTCCACCGTATCTTGCCTTCTTCGTCAGGTCTGCCAGGGAGAACTTCTCATCCGATAGGTCTGAATCTGGACAGGTAGGTTACGGTTCAGGGTTTAGGGCTCAGAATTGAGGGTTTAGGGTTTAGGGTTCAGAATTCAGGGTTTAGGGTTCAGGATTCAGGGTTTAGGGTTCAGGGTTTCAGGTTTAGGCATAATTTTGGTCAATCCCCTAACCGGTAATGGGTACCGCAAAGGACTATTGTAGGTATATTAAGGCCGTAGTAACTCTATCTTTAGGAGCTATTACTATTACTGTAGGGGGTTTGCCTAAACCCTAAACCCTAAACCCTAAATGTGTAGGGCTTTGGTTATGAGTCATGAGGGTAGGGATCGGGATGGAAGCCCGAAACCCCACCACTAAACCATAAACCCTAACCTCTTAAATCCTAAACTCCTAAGCCCTAAACCCCTAAACCCCTAAACCCTAAACCCTAATCCCCTAAACCCTGGGGAACTGTGGAAGGTTTAGTGCTCCGGGATTGGCCCATGCCTAGGCTGCCTGGCGCTTGTCTGCGCTTTCAGGCATGCAGGGTCCAGATATACATGTGCGTATGTATACTGTATATATATATATATGAGCCATGGGCCATAGTCTAAACTCCCGAAAGGGGGTTATATAGGGGATTATATAGGGACCACTATAGGGCTTATTAAGGGGGATACTAGGAGTTTAGAAAATGGCTCATATATTTATATACATATATACATAAATATGTACGTATGTCAGGGGTTAAGGGTTTATAGAAATGGGGGTTAAGTTAAGTTGTTCATAGGAACCTACGTGTATAAAACAATATGTATATATATATGTATGCATGTATATATATATATATGTGTGTGTGGTCCCCCCCCCCCAGGTGCCCACACCTGGTGAGATAGAACTGTATGTCCAAGTGTCGGGCTCAACACGCCGACGCAGAAGTATGTCATTGAGGGGGGACATGTAATTTCACATTCCGTCATCTAGTGCATTTAAACAGGCTTGTCCAGAATCCTGTATTGCTGGGTTACGACATAGGTCAGGAAATTGTGCCCAAAAACCATTTACGTTTGAGAAGGGAAAAGTCCAAACAACAAAATCAAACAAGGAAAACTCAACAAAATGGGATACCATGGGATACCCTACTCCTGTGGCCTCGAACTACTGTACTCAAACAGGCCGAATTCTCCCGAACATTTTGTATGTTTTGTTTCCCCTCCCTCTCTCTCTCTCTCTCTCTCTCTCTGTCTCTCTCTCTCTCTCTCTCTCTCTCGCTCTCTCTCTTTTTTTCTTCCATGTATTTTTGTAGTTCTTTTGTTTTGTTGTTGTACTTTTCTTGGTGTGTTTTTGGTACTGGTTTCCTTTCGTAATCTTATCAACCCAGAACTCCGGCAGCCGGACACCGCAATGACGGCTGTGATGTTAAAGCACACTAAAAAATCGCATAATTTCTTTGAACCACAATCCAAAGACCCGAAACCCTGAACCCTAAAGCCTTCATAGCTCCTAAACTACCAAACCCTAAACCCTAAAACCCTAAAACCCTAAAAGCCTAAAACCCTAAACCCGAAATCCGAAAGCGCTCCCAAGACGCCTTCCCAAGCCGTCATCGGATCGGGCGAGATGCTGTGGAAAGATGGGTGACCTGAATAATCCGTTGCATAGGGGAGTTCAGAAGTTTAGGGTAGGGGTCTCCCTGGTCAGAAACAACCCAAACCCTCTACAATTAAATGCTCCGCGTTAGTGTGGTATACTTTGGCTGCCCCCACCCTGTAGCAGTCCATGCTAGGGGTAGTATTGAGGGAGACATACAATCATAGATCCAACTGTTACAAAGTGGGCGCAGTACCCAAAGAATGCTGGCAGCATGGGGAATGCTCAGTGCGCTAGAAAGGAGAGAGATTAATTGAATAAGTTCACAGCTTCAGATGGAAGAATTCAAAGGTACCGGATTTAGGGTTTAGGGCTTATCTTTTGGGGTAGGGTTCAGACTTCAGGCTTCAGGGCTTTTTTTTGGGGGTAGGGTTTAGGCGTTATGGTTGGACTGTAGGGTTTACGGTTCAAAGAGGTTTTAGGGTATGGCTGGGGACTGGTGAAGCACTAAATTATAAGGTCTTGGCCTTGTGAGTTTAGAGCTTAAAGATTAAAACAATCCAATTTCCACACACTTTAGGGTTTCGGGTAATGGGTTTCCGGTGTAGGGATTGACGGGCTTACAAATTTAGTGCACTTAATTCGAGTATCCAAGAGGTATACCATGGCATTGTTTGAGTGTTTCATGTTTGCAGGCATTATATTCGAAGAGCACCAACGAATCAAAGAACGCGATGCAACCCCCAAACCCTAAACCCTGAACCCTAAACCATCAAGCCCCGGATAAACAGAAATCGTACCTACCCTGCACATTCCCCTTCCTGTTGCAAAGATCGCCCAAGAGTGAACACTCAGTAAGGAGAGTAACCAATCATCAGCCTGGCGCATGATATGGCCCTAAACCCTAAACCCTAAACCCTAAAAACTAAAACCTAAATTTAGGAGTCAACTTTTTTGTCCCGTGGAGCCAACTCACCACTTTTGAGAGCCTAGTCGCCAAGACATAGTTTCTTTATAGCCAACCCTAGAAGCCCAGGTACCCATACGGTTTAGGGTTTAGGGTTTAGGGTTCCCATATAGTAGGTCCTTGGGTTACAGATAATATAAAATTCTATAGGGTCTTAAGGACAAGAACCCAATATATAGGTAACTGGGCTTCTAGGGCAATTCGGACCTTTTGGAAACAATTTTGGGTTTTGGAGCAAACCTGGTCCTTTCGGAGCAAACTCGGGCCTTTTGTGGTCAATTCTTTACACCTACTGTTGATGGATGAAATCTTGCACCAGCTAGGGGCCCTAAACTAGTGTAATTCCTAGGACTTTAAGGACTTAAGGTGGTGCAAGATTACCTCCATCAACAGTATCTGGGCCTCATCTGGGTCATTGGGAGCCAACAGCGGCATTTCGAGGTAAATTTAGCCTTTTGGATCCAAGAGTGGTCTTTTGGCGCCAGCTTGGGATTTTGGAGACTATTGGGGCCTTTTGGCGCCAGTTCCGACCTTTTGGAACCATTTTTCGTCAGGTGCTCTTTCGGCTTTCTGGAGCAAAAGCGAAATGGACAGCTAGTTTCGGTAGAGCGCCCATCTTCCTGTGGCACTATGTTCGTCGGATGCGCGTTGGAGCAAACCCTAGAAGCCCAGGTACCCATATAGTAGGTCCTTGGGTTACAGATAGTATAAAATTTATAGGGTCTTAAGGACAGGAACCCAATATATAGGTAACTGGGCTTCTAGGGAAAGGCAACAACAACAACGACTACTTTCGGTCGCTTGCCCGTCGTCTTGCGGGGGACCCTTAAGACGACGGGCACCCGACCAGGGGCAATCTTGAGCGCTGAACCCTATACAATTTAAAAGCCTGAACCAGGACCTTCCTTGTACCCTTAATTGGGGATATATGGTCCCTAATAGTAGCTACTTAGGCCCTAATAAAGGGTAATAGAGGGTAGGAGGAGGGTCTAGGAAACCTAAAGCCTGAACCCTAAGCTCCAAACCCTCAAGCCTAAACCTCAAACCGTCAAGCCTAAACCCTGAACCCTGAATCCCAAACCCTCGAGCCTAAACGCGGAACACTAAACCCTGTACTCTCAAGCCTAAATCCCTACACCCAACTAGGTTCAAAGATTGGTAGTGAATTTCACGGCGCGGCTCTGTATTCTCTTGGAAGCCCTTAACAGCAAACAAGCAATACGGTGCATGCTAAAAATTGCTGTATGACCCTCACAGCTGCTCGGGAATTATGGTACCCGGGTAGACCAATGTTCATGCAGGAATCCTTTCAATGATAGCAGTAGTTCCCTAAGGGTCGAAAGTACCTAAAGATTGGGTTCTACTGTGGGTACTAAAAAACATTTGGGACACGGGGTTGGGACCAAAAGGCCATTGTTTGGGCACTTCGAAGCTTAGGTGTTAGCCTGCACGAATGGCATGTCACTACATGAAGGAATGTGTAGGATTTCTTGTTCAAGCACTCCTTGTATTCAGAGAATGGGTTGGGATGCTCTTGATTTGCTTTGTGAAAGCCATCCATTCGTGGAGCAAAGACCAGAGCCTGTTCTGCTCAACTGAACCCATAGTTCTATGGGCCCGAAAGAAGGGATATGTAAAAGGGTTTAGGTATGGTGCTAGTTTTAGCCGTCACAAACTGAAACCCTAAACCTTTCTTGATAAGTCCTAAACCCTATTAGCCCCAAGTCATGAAAAATTGAACTCTGGTCCGCACACCCTAAGCTTCAATCCCTAACCCTCATGCCCTATCCCTGAAGCCTGAACCCCTAAACTACCTTAAAGACTTAAAAGCCTAAACCCTTACGCCTAAAACCTGTGTATATATATATATACACCCCAGTACACCATAGTAGTTTGCATTTTCTTTTCCATTATCCCTATATAACCCCTAAACCCTAAACCCTGAACCTCTAAACCCTAAGCCCGTAAACTCTGACACCGAATAGCCTGAACCCTAAACCCCTGAACCCCTAAAGACTTAACAGCCCTAAACCCTAAACCCTTACGCCTAAAACCTACACACCTAAAAGCCGAAACCCTATAAGTGCTTAACTGAGAAGCATTTGGCGGACTTGTTGCTGCTTCGGGAGTAGAGGAGTGAGAAGCCCTGGTTCGGCTTTAGGGTTTAGGGGTTTAGGTATTGAGTTTAGGGATTTAGGGTTTATAAGGTTTAGGGATGTAGGGTTTATAGGATTTAGGGATTTAGGTTTTACAGGGTTTAGGGACGTAGGGTTTAGGGATTTAGGGTTTTAGAGTTTAGGGATTAAAGTTTAGGGATTGGCATTGCGGGCTTGGGGATTGGTATTTAGGGTTTCGGGCCTGGTTGTTGCTTTGGGGGTGTGTAGGGTTTTCGGGGATGTGTGGAGTGTCTGGGGTTGCTGGTTGCTAGTAGGGAATGAAAAATGTAAGAAAATAGCTGAATAGGTTGAGGGTTCAGGGTGGTCTTTCGGAAAGGCCCCTCCCGTAGATTTTCAGCTCTACCCGAAACCCAACAGACCCTCAGTCCTATCGTATTTCTACTATAGGGTCCAAAAACTGCAGGTCTTTGGGGCCTGCGGCCTTAGTTCGATTCAACCCTCCTCCAAACCCTAAACCCTAAACCCTATAAACCCTATAAACCCAAACCCTTTCCATTTAGGGTACAAGTTCCACTGCCCACTGACATATCCCTCGGAGCCTTTCGCACTGCCGCCGGTAGTGCACTCATCCTAGGAAGGTCAGCAAACACGATATGAGTAGCGTTTTTTCTGGTGGTCAAACCCAGTAAGATAACATTCCTTATATAAAGTACTATACCCCCAAAAGGAGGATATAATCTTACTCTATAATGGGTACCATAGTATCCCCCCAATAAAATACTACTCATATAAGCCCTCGGGCTTCGGGTTTGGGATTGGTTTGCGGTTTAGGCTTAGGCTATATGGTTGAAGAAATGGTGGTCGACGCCCTGCATTGGTTTGCCCTGTAGAGATCCACGAAAAAAAAAGAGGAGCTGGCGAGCTTAACGACAAGAAGGAAACTCCCCACCCTCACCATGAGAGGGTGGGGGGACAAAGCTCAAAGGGCGATAAGGGCTTGTAGAGATGTTGTTTAGGGTTTAGGGTTTAGGTTTAGGGTTTAGGGTATGTTGAATCGTATAGATTGGCCACCGTTGCGCGACTCATGGGTACTATGTAGCGAGATCTGGATACTACCCCCGCCGTTGGACAATTTCCAGTAACTAGAATCCTGAAAGTGACTGTGATGTGGTATGAGCTGTACCCAAGAACAGGCCGTAGAGACTTCTGAAAACACATCATGATGTTAATGTCCGGGAGCCCTTAGTCAAGAAATTCCCGTAGCAATGCTTGGACCTCAAACCAAGGGCAAAGCCTGAAAATGCCACACAGAGGACTTGATGCAGAGGGTGCTCGGCTTTATATGTAATATGTTGGCAACAACGCGTACTATTGATGGAAGAAATCTGGCACCACCTATAGCCCCCCAAACTACCTGTATTCCCCCCAGACCTATACTAGAAATATGTCTTTTGCAAAATAACTCCTGAGGGTTATACTGCGATAAGAAAAAAGCAAGCCATTCCTAAGGAAATAGGAGCTACTGCAAATTACTAGGAGGTAGTGGGCTTTGAGGGCGCAAGCGGTTTTCTCCGTCAACAGGGTTTAGGGTAACTATGCGCTTAGGTCAGAGACTGCCGGCTCACGTCCTCGGCATTTCTAGGGTTGTGCGTTTATCGGATTCGGATTCAGGGAAGAGTACATTAAGCTGCGATTGAACCAATGTGGGTCCATTCCAGCAACAACCACCATTTGGGGTGATGTTGCGCGGGATAGCTAGAATTTGCCCAACTTCGACGTACCATCACTCAGATGGTAGTGGCTTTGCGTATCTACGAATCATAGCGTTTATTTAAGGAAGAAATTTTGCGCCACCCCATATCTTGCGTCACCCTAAATCCCCCAATTTCATATTGGGAATTACACTAGTTTAGGTGCCCTAAACCCTAAACCCTAATGGAGGATGTCCTGAAATACTGTTCCCAAACAGGAAATCTGTACAGGGACCCGTAACTTAGCCATCAACAGTATTTTCCAGCGACTTGCTGTTCTAGCTTAATCTCAACAGAAGCAAACGCTCCGAATCCCCCTGGCTATTGAAGCACTGAAATTGAACTTTTACTTGGAAGTTCATCGTAGTCTTAGCCAAACTATGACCGGTTAGTACAACGCAAATATCACAATCTTAGGGGACTTAGGGAGTTTGTAACTGGGTTATAAATACAGGTAAATCCTGAACCTCCGACTACCCCCGATTACCGACAGGAAAGAAGCAACTGCCCCCTAACCATCATTAAAGTTGGATTATACTGCAAGTGGGGATGAAAAAATCAGGTCAACAAAACCCATACGTTGCAGTTAGGAGACCTAAACCCTATAAACCCTAAACCATAGGTATAGTCATGGAACAGAGGGGCGCCCCACCCTTTGTTTAGGGTTTAGGGTTTAGGGTTTAGGGTTTAGTGTTTAGGGTTCCAGGAAGGCTGGAGACTCCAAATTTCGGGCTTACAGGGTAAGGTTTGCATACCAAGGCAGTTATGAAGGGTCCCCACCACAAGGTCCACGCACCTACATAATATGGGTTTAGGGTTTAGGATTTAGGGTTTAGGAGTTGGATCCAAAAAAATACTTCCTACAGTATGACCTAGTATGGTCCCAAATTGCACCGTAAGCCGTACTTTAAGCCTTTGATCTAAGCAATTGCGTGTCGTATTGAAGAACCCTACCGCGTGCATTTCAAATGGGGCCCAAGTAACCATATACTTGAAGGTTCAGGTTTAGGGTTTAGGGTTTACCTGGACCACAAAAGTATGTAACATAATGGCCCTTATGCCTGTTATTATGGGTTTAGGGCGATTATTTTACATACTTTTAGGGTTTAGGTAGGGCTTAGGGAGGTTAATTACATCCAACTCATAGCTGCTGGTCCGTTTAGCATAAGTTCAGACCCGAAGTTAGGAAACTCTGGGATTGATTTCCTTTGAGCTGCCACTTTGGGAGCAGTGTCGGATGAGTTTGTTTTGATCTGGCAAGTTTGGGGGTTAGGTCGGATCAGGTTTTTGTAGTCTGGCCAGTAGCTGGTAGTCATACCCTGGCTATAACCACATTGTGGCACTCAAGGGGACTAGAAATGGGCTGAAGGACAGTTATACTTGGGTTCCAAGTCCCATGGATCATGAATATATGAAGGATGCATTTCTCGAGTCTTTAGGCTCTAAAGTCATACACCCTAAACCCTACACCCCGAACCCTAAATCCAAAACCCTAAGTCCTAAACTTTAGAGACTGAATGAGCTAGTCTAAGCTGCTGATTAGTATCCCCCTTCAGAGGCCCTTGAATGGTCCTTATATAAAATCCCCTATATAACCCTCCTTTAAGGATTTAGACTGGAGCTCTCATACTTCCCCCAAAACGTGCACCACAATAACTAGTATCAAAATCCCAAGTACCCAATTATCAGGCACGCGGACGATTGAAGGAACATCTGTGCATCGAAGGAGCTTCATGGCTTCGAGGGAGTCGCGACAAGGCACCCTATGCACCAAATCCCTTCAACAATGATCCAGAAACCTTACCTAGATCTTGCAATTGTTGGTTGAAAGATGTTGGAAGGTTCTGAATAGACATAAAGCCGTGGAATATGCTGCAGAGCCAGACCGTACGCAGTAGCACTCAAGCGTCCAAGCCTGCCTAGAGTTTAGACTAGTCTTTGCCATAGGTTCGCCCATTTTGAGCCCTTGTCAGCTGCAGTGGGCCAGACTGAGGTCAGGGTTTAGGGTTTAGGGTTTGGGGTTTAAGGTTTAGGGTTTAAGGTTTCGGTTTAGGGTTTAAGGTTTAGGGTTTAGGTTCGGGGTTCAGCATCTAGGTTTCAGGATCTAGGCTTTAGGTATTCGTGGCAGTTAGAAGCCGCACTCATGAAGAGGCTGTCTGAAAAGCGTCGCGGACGATGCTTCAAGAGTTGGACAATGTCAGAAATCCTTCTGAAATGTGTGTCGATGTTGGGCCAAAGTTTAGACAGGCTCAACACTCAGTTCTAGATGCCCAAACCTAGCGGAAACCTAGGGGCGGCTTTGCGATCAAACCAATATGGTAGAAGATAGTACCTAAACCCTAAAAGTATGTAAAATAATAGCCCTAAACCCATAATAACAGGCATAAGGGCTATTATTTTACATACTTTTGGGGTCCAGGTATAATATAGTGTAATGTAGTACAATATGGATGATTGTATAGATCAGCATACAACTGCCGTGAAAAAAAGCGTATCTCGCCCCAGCAAACGCTTGTAGGCTATCTCTTTGCTCCAAGTTTCAGTGTCAGTTCATGTTAGATTGTCAAGATTTTGGTCCATTTTGCGGTACCCAAGTAAATCTCGGCCCTGATATGTAAGCAAAAACCATAATTGTGGCGGCTCCCCATGTAGAGGTCGGGTGTTTGTTGGGCAGATAGAATATGCCGTATACGGGGATCATATTAAAATATACCCAAAGCCATACTCTATCTACGTAAGGTGACTATATGCGTGTGGCAATCTCGCACTGCCGAAGTTGTAGCCATTTATACTCAGGCTTAGCTATTCCAAAGTTGACTCTGGCAACCAGGCTCTCCAAGTGGAAGCTCTACCATTAGCTCTGGATCAACATCTTTAAGAGTATATTGGGGATATATAGGGGTTATATATTCCTAATGGAAAAAAGAATGGAGACTACTATTTTGGGGTTTTGGCTTTAGGGTAAGCCTTGAGTGCACCAGATGGTACACCCTGAGTCCAAATCCTCAATCCCAAGCCGCAAAGCCAAGTGCCCTAACCCTAAGGGTCCAAG
>CAJNIZ010046095.1:0-15833 GCA_905231905.1 Symbiodinium pilosum | reverse complement strand
TTGGGTACATGGACACTCTGGGTAAGTCTCACCCTTCGCCAGTTCAATCCGGAACCTTTTATCACTCTAGAGCCGGAAGAACCTTTTGGGAAATCTTGAAAACCACGGTTTAGGGTTTAGGGTNNCCCTAAACCCTAAACAAACCCCAACCCCTAAACCCTAAACCCCGAAACCCTAAACAAACCCAAAACCCTAAACCCTAAACAAACCCCAAACCCTAAACCCTCAACAAACCCCAAACCCCAAACCCTAAACAAACCCCAAACCCTAAACCCTAAACAAACCCAAAACCAAAAACCCTCAACAAACCCCAAAGCCTGAACCCTAAACAAAAAAAAACCGAAACCCTGAACCCTAAACCCCAAAACCCTAAAATCCAAACCCTAAACCTGGGTAATTAAGAATCATTTCAGTTCCATTCTGGTATTTCTCCCGATATAAACCACCATTTTAAGGGGGCCGGGTGAGGTGGCTTGAAATTGCCCAGCTAAACCGCCCTAAACCCTGAACCCTAGACCTTAAACCTTACACCCTAAACCCTGAACCCTGAACCCTAAACCTTAAACGGCCCTAAACCCGAAACCCTGAACCCTAAACCCTAAACCTTAAACGGCCCTAAACCCGAAACCCTGAACCCTAAACCCTAAACCTTAAACCCTAAACCCTGAACCCTAAACAGGGGCTCTCAGCAAAGTGTCAGCAGCGGCAGATGCCAGGCCTTTTCCAGGGTGAAGTGATCCCCTGGGTGCCTGGTCTAGGTTGAGGGTTTAGGGTTTCTAGGGTCCAGGGCTTGGAGTTTAGGAGTTTAGGGGTTTAGGGGGTTTAGAGGTTTAGGGGTTTAAGGGTTTAGGGCTTAGGATTGTTGAGGGTTTAGCGGTTTAGGGTCTAAAGGTTTATGCAGGGGTGTAGGGTTTAGTGCAATGGACTTTTGCGTCTGCACGGGTCCTGCCCTTTGGGCCTACCCGACGTTGAGCTACATCGCAGCTTGTAGGGGCCAGGGCCTATAGGGTTGCAGTTTAGGCTTATGTTAGGGGTGGGGGTTGAAGGTTGGGGGTTTAGGGCTTTAAAACCCTAAACCCTAAACCCTAACTTTGGAGTCTATGGTGTAAAGTTGATGTTCTTTTGTTGATCCAAATTCCAGCGTAACTGCAACATCCAAATCCAAATCCCAGAATGTACCAGGACCCTCCTGGTACCCTTTAAATATGGGTATATGGTCCCTATTTAGGGTATATAGAGGGTTTAGAACCCACCCCGAAATGTGCAAAATCCGCTCCGACAAGAATCAAAAGCAAGGGAGGCGCCGCTACTGGCTGGGACTACGAATCCCTACCATTAAGTAGTAGGGTTTAGGGTTTAGGGTGTACCTGGACCCCAAAAGTATGTAAAATCATGGCCCTTATGGCTCTTCTTATGGGTTTAGGGCTATTATTTTACATACTGTTAGGGTTTAGGTACTCCTTATATTAACACCCCCCACCCCCATGGGATTAAACAATCCCAAAATACTATAACACACAACAATGGAAGGTATTTGATATTAGGGGGGGTGGGTGGTTTCATATTGGTGGGTGGTTTCATATTGGGGGGAAGGGATTACGGAGGCTCGGGCCCACATCCGGGCTGAAGGGGGTAAGGAGGCTCTTAATATGAGACTTGGATATTAAGGCATAGCATACTTCTCTACTTGGGAACCCTAAACCCTAAACCCTAAACCCTAAACCGTGTGGCCTAAACCCCTTAGACGTACCTATTCGTGGGGTTTAGGGACTTAGGTTTCTCAGAACAGGAGCTCGCCCTTTGGGACCGCCGCATTCGGGATTTCAAGGTCTTTTGCTTGGAGCTTTAAGATGCTTCGCTGCCCAAAACCAGATGAACATTCCTCCTACCCTCTATTAGGGCCTAAGTAGCTACTATTAGGGACCATATATCCCCAATTAAGGGTACAAGGAAGGTCCTGGCAGATGAACATTGAGAATTCACAATATTTCGAACAGTCGAACAAGTGCTGCGAAGCCAACTTCAGTCCCAAGAAAGCGCAACATGTGTGCAGAACAGTACGTGACATGCATTCTACTCATGACTAAGGTGCGAGCCTTGCTCATGAACAAATGTCTTGAGCATAAACATAATACATGGCCAGAATGCCACGAAACCCTAAGCCCCTAAACCCTAAACCCTTAATTCTACACCCTAAACCCTAAATCCGAAACCCTATACCCTAAACCCTAAACCCTTAATTCTACACCCTAAACCCTAAACCCTAAACCTTTAATTCTACACCCTAATTTTTCAAGCCGAGGATGCAGTAAGCGACACCCCTGGCCGCCCTCATCCAGCGCTTTGCAGAGCGAGGTGTTGAAATGGAACACCTTGGGATGTGTGGCCATCCTAAACCCTGAAGCCTAGACTGTGTAAAAGGGCGTCGGGAGGTGTAGGAGGTTGGGATCTTAGGGTCTCGGGTGCTTTTGTTAGGGTAGGGGGCAAAGATTTTTTCCGGGTTCAAATAGATTTAGCACACCGTAAGCCCACTGAGGCCTGGATACGCGATCCTTAGCACTGCTTACTGCAGCTCTGTTTAGGGTTTTAGCTTGAGGGACGAGTCCATGTACCCAATAAGTGGCTACTCAGGCCTTGGGGAAATGTATGAATGCTGAGTACTTGGAACCCACGGAGTACTTGGAACCTCGAGGGACTTCAGTGAAATCAAACCCCGTAACACATACCCTTATCATATACCCTCTAACTTTGAACCCTAAAACCCACAACCCTAACGGAGTCAGTCCAAGAATTAGGTTTTACGTGGGGGGCTGCCGACTGCTCCGAAACATCCGCTGTGAGCCACTAGCGCAGGGACAGCTGCAGATTCCTGCTTGATCACCAGGGCGTTCACATTGCATCCGGCAGGGAAGACTCCAGGGATACCAGGTGTAACGAGGGGGCCTGCTGCAGTCACGTGAGCAGGGCCATTTGTGACGGCGGCAAGGGCATTCTGGGTCCCAAAGAGAGTCTCCTCGAAGTGAGCATAACTTCCTGCCTGGACGCCTTGGACTCTGGTCGCACCAACTCCCGAGACAACCCACGGTTCCAACCCAGGGATGTTTCTGCCAAGGGCTTCCCAATCAGGTAAGAGGGGAGCAGCAGGGGCTGGGCCGGCAGCAGCACCACCAAGAGGGGGTCTTGCCGAGAGATTGAATCCATTCCTGATGCCGTCTTTGACGTGCTCCTGAAAGGAGTCCAATCCTTTAGCCTAGACTTGGGTTTAGGGTTCAGGGTAGGTTTGGAGGGGCCCTATAAAAATCAAGTCTCTACGGCTTGATAAGGATTGTGTATGGATTTAAGGTAATACAACTGATAAACACTTTCAAGTCTACCCCTGTAGAATCTACATGCAACACCAATTACACAGCTTAGTAGTACTTACGCAGTCTTTGGTGCATATGAGCTATGCTCTAAACTCCTTATAAGAAGGGTTATATATGGGGATTACGCATTTTTTAGTAGGTGTTATCTTCCCAAACTGCATGAACTTGGGGTTGCAGGTCAACCCTAAACCCACAAACGTATTAGGAGCCCTAGGGTTCAGGGTTTAGGGTTTACATGTCAGTACACGCAATCTTCATTTTCAAAGTATGGGGTCCCCAAACCCTAAACATTCGACTTAATAAAACTCGTTTAAGGACAGTTACTGTAAGGGGGGATGCCCCAAGCTCTTGAGCAGAAATAAGCAAAGCATTTGAACCCAAAAGCCAGAACGGCCTTCACTGCGGACTCTCGGCTCGTGATGCAAGGGACTCCCCAGAAACACCATTTGAAATGGGATTTCATGGTTGAGGGTTGAGGGTTGGGAGTTTAGTTTACGCTGAGGGCTCCAGTATCTAAGTAGGGTGCGACCGAACCGGTAGCCGGTTACTGTATAGGTGTTCTGCGCCTAAATTATATCCTAGAGAGGCACTTGGGCCCTCAGGGTTAGGACCAAATGGGCAGCATGCATCATGGCATTCATGTGCTAGCCGCTGAATTGTAAAAAGAAGGGTGCCCAAAAGACGCAATGATTTTGAAAGCAGCCCGGGTCAAACCACATTCAGGGTTTAGGGGCAGAATAGATCCTAGACCCTCCTCCTACCCTCTATTAGGGCCTAAGTAGCTACTATTAGGGACCATATATCCCCAATCAAGGGTACAAGGAAGGTCCTGGATTGCTTATATGCGAGTTTCACACCCGGCTCGGCAACCTCATAGGGACATCTTCAGAAGTTGGAAACTGAATACTGTTGGTCATACCATGAACCCTAAACCCTAAACCCTAAACCGCATACCATGAACTTATCATTGTATTCCCTGAGCCTTGGAGATGGACATCCCGTAGACTTAGTTGCAGACTTCCCCCCAAAAAAAAACCGTCTGCTAATGGTAGGAGTGCGCACACATCTCTTACAAAAGATTAAGATGAACCACCCCAAACCCTAAACTCTACACCGTGAACCCGACTCCCAAGCCTCAAGCCCTAAAACTCCAAAGCCTGAACCCGACACCATAAAAGCCTTCAGCCGATCCCTGAACCCCAAAGTTCCAAGCTAAAACCGTAACGCTGAAGCCTAACCTTTGGCCCTACACCCTAATCCCTAGACCCTAAAGCCATAACCCTAATGCTTCGACCATTCATCCCTGAATTAACCGTACAGTGTCCCCCTAAACCCTTTGGGGGCTTTGGGCTAATATTCGTATACAACCTTATCTATCCCGTCTTCAGGCCCCTATAGAACGTGATATTCCTACATTGTAACCCCATGTGACCCTCAATCAGGCCCCAATAGAATGTACTATCCCTGTTAACCCTATCTACCCCTCATTTAGACCCCTAAAGAAGGTAATACCCCTATGTACATCTATATATCCTGTATTCAGGGCCCCATAGAATAAAACATCCGTGTATAACCCCAGATACACCTTTCTTAGGACCCTACAGAACGCAGTATCCCTACATAACCCTATAAACCCCTGGGTGAGGCCCTTTATACCAAGTCTCGCTTCATGCTTCAATTTCATGTCATTTTGAATCTCCATTATTACCATAGTGCTCGTCGTAATGCAGGCTACAGCACCCTAAGCTCCCAACCCTAAACCCTATATACCCATATACACCCTAAACCCCAAGACCCTAAACAGTCAACCCTAGACCAGGAGACGCAAAACCCTATAGGCTCCAAACCCTAAACACTCAACCCTAAACTGTTAAAGCCTAAACCCTAAAACCTGTATGCCCTCAACCCTATACCCTAAGCACACAACCCTAGTCCTAAAGACCTAATACTGAACCCTAAACCCATGTTTCGAATCAACATCCTCTACAGTATGTTCGGAGCCATCAAACATTTACAGGAAACCCAAGAGTCTAGATCCTAAACCAATATGTTAGTTATAATCTAAACTCCTAGTATGCCCCTTAATAACCCCTAGTAGTCCCTTATAATCACCTATATAACCCTCTTTAAGGAGTTTAGACCCTAAACCCTAAACCCTAAACTCCAAATACTCCCCTATAATAACCCCCTGTTTAAGGAGCTTAGACTATAGCTCATATCGTCCAGACATGGGGCTGGCATGCAGTCGTTGATGCGTCGGCAAAAGAGGACCTCTCTGAGCTTTCGGATGCTTCCACTAGCTACTATAGGGGTTTAGGGTTTAGGGTTTAGGGGTACCCTTTGGGGATCCCTATAATGAGGATTCTAGTATTTTGGGGTCTATATTGGGTCCCCTTATTTAGGGAAACTACCCTATTTGCTTAAGAACCACCCAAAAATCAAAGTATTCTTCCTTACAGGGGTAATATAGGGATTACTATGTGTTATGTTTCAAAGTCCTCAAGCAAATCGTAGCTAGGGGTTTAGGGTTTTGTTTGGGCTCTGGCATCCTGACTCCCGAGTTGAAAAACGTAAACCCATAAATCCTAAACCAGAAACTCTAAGCCATGCAACAAAAAAAAGAATTCTAAGCCATGCACCCCAGAGCTCAAACTCAAATCCATGCACCCAAAACCTTGAACTCTGAGCCATGAACCCTAAACGAAGAACCTTAAGCCAGGAACCCTAAACAATGAGCCCTGAGCCATGTACCCTATATGAGCTATAGTCTAAACTCCGAGTATCCCCCTTAATAACCCTTATAGTAGTCCCCTATATAGTCCCCTATATAACCCCCCTTTAAGGAGTTTAGACTACAGCTCATATAGTCCCTGAACCCCAAAACCCTGTGAAGGATGCCATGCTCCCTGAACCCTCAAAATACTTCGTAGGATGCCCTTCTTGCTGCAGTCTCCTTAGACCTATAAGAACAAATGTTTGATCATGTCTTAGGGTTATACTATAAATACTAACCTTTGTTTTGTAATCTCTTAGGGTTCTACTATAGATAATAACAAGTGTTTTATAATCTCTTAGGGTTATACTATAACTAATAACAAGTGTTGTATAATCTCTCAGGGTTATACTATACATACATAATAACAAGTGTTTTATAATCTCTTAGGGTTATACTATAAATAATGAACCCTAAACTCCAAACCCTATCATCTCTTAGGGATATACCTATAAAGAAAGGAGTCTGCGGAGACTACAGCTTGAATCAGTCACGCCGCCCTAGCGTCCAGTGTAATTGATGCCGGGTCCTGGTCGAGGCGGGGGCTTGTAGTATAACCCTAAGAGATTATAGGGTTTAGGGTTGAGGGTTTGGGGTTTGGGATTCAGGGTTTGGGGTTTAAGTTTTAGGGTTTAGGGTTTGGGGTTTGGGATTTAGGGCTTAGGGTTTGGCGGTAAGGTTTAGGGTTGCGGGTTTGGGGGTCGTGTTTAGAGTTCTGGGTTTAGGGCTGTAGAATTTAAGCTCTCCATCAGGAAATGGGCCATCAGAGTTGGTGTAGGGATTGCTTGGGTCAGGCACTGCCCTGTGATAGGGGAGGGTTTAGGCTTCAGGAGGGTTTAGCGTTTAGCAGTTTCCCTAAGTTTCATGGAATCCTGGTAGAAATTAAAATGTCAGCCGGTTATGAGGATTCTAGATAGTGTTCAGGGAACTTCCAGGTTTAGGGTTTCGGGGCTTAGGTTTCAAGCTCAACACCGTAAACCCTAAACCCTAAACAGCCTAGAAGCTGGCTATCCCAAGCAGTCTGCAGGGCTTCTGGGCAAAGGCTGTGGACCCTCTTACGCAGTCCGCCATGCTTGGAAAAAAGCTCAAACATAATTCTTGTGAGAAACGCGGCATGCTTGCCTTCTGCGCTTTGGGACTTTCTGGCAAACGGGCCCAGGAGGTTAGTCTCGTTGTAGACAGAGCACAGAAGACAAAACTCAGAATTTTGAGAACCCCGCCCCTCCATTTGGAGCCTTCCCAATCCAAACTGGCAAAGCTGTGCGGCTCCTGAATTTCTGCAGTAGTTGGCACCTTGCCCATGACCTGACCAACCAAGAGTTGTGTAGTTGAAGGTGCTTCGGGTGAGGGCTTGTAGGTAGTAGGGTTTAGGGTTTAAGATTCAGGGCATGGGGTGTAGCATTTAGCGGTCCATGGTTCAGGGCTTGTGAGGGGCCAATTCTTATGTAGAGGCTGCGGGTGGGGGCTCGCACGGACCACTCCGGCTGCACAGCAGCTATATGAGCTATAGTCTAAACTCCTAGTATCCCCCTTAATAACCCCTATAGTAGCCCCCTATATAATACCCTATATAACCCGCCTTTAAGGAGTTTAGATTATAGCTCATATGAGAGCATATGGGTAGAGCACAATCACGAGCCGTCAGGACATAAAGCCGACATTCAACCCCCTCTATCCCTACAGCCCTCTACCCGAACCCTAAATCTCTCAAACCCTAGACCCTACACGCTTAAACCTCTCAACCCTACGCCTTCAATCTCAGCTTCCTGATGCTGTGACTTGCAAGGCAGCAGAATTTCTAGCTGTTGGCCTGTCGGCTTAATCAATGTTTACTGACTTCAGGATTTAAGGGCTTTAGGAGTTTTGCTTCAAGGTTTGGGGTTGTAGAGTTGTGAGAGCTTGGGCCCAAATGACTTGACTTCTAGAGTACATTCTGAGTCCCGCAAAGTCTTGGCGGCAGCACGGGTCTCGAAATTGGTAACATTCAGGGGCCCTAGATTCTGACGTAGTGTATGGGTCCAAGTCCTCAATAGTCACATACTGACCCAAAACCTGTACTATAACTACTATTACCCTCATCCCAAGTACCTGGTTATTGGGTACTTGGACCCTCAAGGTTATGCAAGGGCTGGTGATACGGCTCATGCAAAGAAGATCCTAAACCCTAAACCCTAAAACCCCCCTTATCTGTGCCCCCCTGCTTTGGGTTTCCATGCGATTCATCCAGGGTTATTTCCTATATCCTTTCACTTCCCTGGGGAACAAACCCTAAAGAGGGTTAGGGTTTAGGGCCTAGATCCTGCACCCTTTATTCTCTTAATACCTACAGGTAGTTGGCAAACCTGGTACTCATGTTCTCCTGCCGAGGCTTAGGACCAACTACAAGAGGAGAGTTTCCAATCGGGGGAGTTTACAGAGCGTGTATATCAGGGGTATATAGGGACCATGGGGCCTTTAATATGGGTATATAAGGCTTATGTAAGGTCCCTCCGTGGCAACTCTCCTCCTGTAATTTCCTTCTGCCCGAAACATACTTTGGATCCCTAGAGTTAGGGTTACAAGATCCTACGATAATAGGCTAGGGTTTAGGGTTTAGGGTTTACGGTTTAGGCCCTTAACCCCAAACCGCAAACCCAGTGTTCTTCAGACACTAAGTCCCTCTCTTGGGGGGTCATGAGACGGAGTGTAGGTGGGTACGCCTTTGCTGAGAACCTCCCACGAAAGCTCGCTCAAAAGATTGGGTTTAGGGTAGGAAACTTGGGGACTGAGCGCTAAGCCTTTAACCATCCATCCTACAAACCAAGCTCTAGACCCTCAACCCGTTACACTCTACACCGCGCGCTTTTCACCTTGAGTCCTCAACCCTAAATCCTCCTGCCCAAACCCATCCCAAACACTGCAATTGCATGAGATGCAGTCATGCTTCCCATATAGTTTATGGACATGGGTTCCTAGTAAAAAGTGAGAAACATCTTAGAAACTACGATAAACTACCAGAAGGACACCTATGTCGACCCTTAGTGGTCCTTTGGTAAGCCTAATATTGACAGTAGCTCATGTAATCCCCATAACCCCCGACAACATCCCACTTTCCATGTCAGTTTCCATTTTATTTTGCATTTGATTCTCCATTCTAAGGGTAATATCCATGGTCCCTTGGCGAGCCTAGACCCTAAACCTTGCACCCTAAACCGCAAATCTTGAACCTAAACCCTTAACCCTAAAACCCTAAATCTCTAAACCCTAGAGCCCTAAACCCTACATCTTAGACGCTAAAACCCTAAACCCTAAATCTCCAAGCCCTAAAACCCTTAAACTCTACATCTTAGACCCTACACTCCAATCCCTAATATTGACTGTAGATCACATGTACTATAATCTAACCCCCTAGTATCCCCCTTAATGAGACCCATAATAGTCCCCCATATAAGCCCCCTTCAAGAAGTTTAGACCCTAAACCCTAAACCCTAAACCCCGAACCCTAAACCCTAACTCCTAAACCCTAAACCCCAAACCCTAAACCCGAAACCCTATATAAGCCCCCTTCACGGAGTTTAGACTATAGATCCTATGGCCTTGACCGACAACTTTTCGTTGGTGTGAGGCTGCTTCGGAGTAAGCCTGGACATCACCCAGAAATGGTTTCGGGTTTAGGGTTTAGAGATTAGAGATGTAGGGTTAAGGGTTTAGGGTTTAGAGATTTAGGGTTTGGGGTTTAGGGTTTAGGGTTCAGAGATTTGGGGGTTTGGGGTTTAGGGCTTAGGGTTCAGACCCAAATGATAGGGTTCTAGGGCCCAGCTACCATAAGTATTAGAATATTTGGGCCCTTACCTATCATTTGGGTCCTTGGACCCTCAGGGATATACTGTAGATCCTTTTTGGGTAGGATATTGTAATCCATTACCAAAAACTGAACCCAACAAGGAACTAGAGCGCTTGGGTAAGGTGTAGTTTAAATTAAAGTTTCAAGTTTAGGGTTTAAGGGTTAAGGGTCTGGGCTTTCAAGTTTAGGGTTTAAGGCTAGTAAGGGTTGAGGGTTTAAAGTCTCGGTCTTAAGAGTCTGGGTCTGGTTTAAGGTTGAGGGGGAATCAAGGTTCTGGAGTTAGGGTTTCCCTAAACCCTAAACCCTAAACCAGGGTAGGAAGACATCGGTTTCACCCCACTCTGGAGAGTTGGCGTTCCTAGCAGATATTTGGCTTTCATCCGCTTCACTTCCGCGAGGGTCACCTCCAACGCGGGGTTTAGGGTTTAGGGTTTAGGTTTTAGGGTACCTTCCTGCTGCCATTTTTTCCACATTGACACCTGCAGGCCCCCAGACTAAGTGCGTAGTGGTGTCCAAGTACTCCAGGGAGTGATAGACTCGGTTTCCGACAGGGGTTCGAGGACGACACAACCGTCCATCAGCCACTTTGACTCGTAGGATGTTGGGGGTTTGGTTCTTGTTTGAGAAGCACTTTTGAAAAAGTACCTAGCTGTTGCTAATGACCATTCATTCTTCTGGGCATACGAAAATTACAGGGTCCTATTTCCGGGCAAGGTGGGCTAACCTAAACCCCAAAGTACGTAAAAGAATAGCCCTAAACCCATAATAAAAGCCATAAAGAAAATTATTCTACACACTTTAGGAGTCCAGGTTACTGCAAGGCCTCAACCCTAAACGCCACCTGCAGTCCAGACTTGCTTCTTTGGGGGGTTTGAGGGCGGTGCTTACTTGGAGGTTCAGGGGAATTGCGGATGCTTAATGATGACCATATTACTTGTTTAGGGTTTAGGGTTTGGGGTTTACTTAGCTCACATTACCCTAGGAAGGAACAAGGATGCTTTTTACATAGGTATTGGGAATCCCATGCCCCAAAATGTATAGAGGATCCCTAACAATGATCAAGATTAGCGGACATGTATTTGGGTTATAAGTTATAAGTAGAACCATACACGGTTGAACGCTACTATGATCCTTCAAGGACGGGTTGGGCTGCAAGATACATAACTTTATGCGCTTGCCGTGCAACCTACCCTGTGGATTAAGGGAGACCCTAAACCCTCAACACAAAACCTATAACCCTAAAGCCTAAACCCTCAAGTCGGCTTCCTAGATCCTGTTCCTGTTATCCTGAAACTACCTGGACCCCGAAAGTAGGTAAAATAATAGCCCAAAACCCCAAAATATGGCCCAAAAGGCCATTATTCTACATTCTTGTGGGGTTCAGGTAGATCTTGTGTGTCTGGATCCTGGAAGTCACTTTCAGGAGCCAGGAGGTTTTTGGAGCAGAAGAGCACCTTCTTAAATCCCAAGTGTCCAGGTACCTGTATCATATCCACTGAGGCCCCAAAGTAGCTATGTAGGACATTTCTTGGGCCTAAAGTAGATACCATATTCACCCGGACCCTTCGCCAGGAAGAGCTTACACGCTTTATCGATATGTATACATATATATATATACACATATATATATATCTCTCTCTCTCTCTCTCTCTCTCTATCTGTTGAGAAGCTGAGGGGTTCTCAAAAAATCTGGTTCTTCTCTGGGAATCATTACTTTAGCTAGGGGCCCACCCACTAATACAGGTCTGCGTGGGTGGCCTAACCCAATATTTGGGACGTAGGGGCCCTATCAGAATCGCCAACACTCTGGACCTGATGAACTTGGAAGGGGTATAGTCCCCCTTAAGTAGATAGAATGTGGGGTATATGAGCATGTTCTGACAACATACCCGATGAAAATATTCTATCTACTGAAGGGGGGCTATACCTTGAAACGATTTCTCGCACATTTATACCATACTGGCTGTGAGGCATAGACCAACCTAGAAGAAGGTCCCCTAAACCCTAAATCCATGGCTGAGTGGGACTGCGGCTTCCACGGAGCTAAACCCTAAAATCGAATCCCAAAGCCCACGTAAGCCTTCTACCCGTAAACCCACAACATACTTTAATGGTTTATAGGGTTTTTAGGGGTTTAAGGTTTAGGGTTTAGTCTCCTCAAACCCCTTCATCCAACCCCAACATGGTCCATTGCTGCCAAGCTGCGAGACAAGGTCTACCTTAGCAAGGAGATATGGGTAGAGAGTGTAGGGTTTAGGGTTGCGCAGAAAAAATCCATCCCAACAGAACCAGTTAGGTATATTGCAGATACTTACCCCTTGGAAGGGTGGCCTATGTAGATGCCTTGGGACCAGAATATGTGCATGCGCACACACACACACACACTACTTGGGTGCTTGAAACCCTAGGTAGGTGGCAGCTCATTTTGAGCAAGTAGGGTACTCCTGCAGGTTGTTTTATTGTAGTCCTTGCAGATTCTAGGACGCTGCTTGCCTTATTGGTGCTAAGCGGGAATGCGGGGGGATCCCTTCATCAACTCTCGAGATTAACTCCACGACTCCACTAAAGCGAGATTCAGTTGCAGCTTGCGCATGCACGTGGGCCATCAGTTTATAGGCTGGCTTGAGGATTTAGGGTTTAGGGCTTAAGATTTAGGATTTTAGGATTTCAGATTGAAGGTTTAGGATTTGGGGTTCAGGGCCTGGAGGCGCCCCATCATAGCCCCAAGGGTCCAAGCACCCAACAGGCTAGACCTACCGTCCCAAAAGCTAACACCAAAGCCAGAAGAGGCCCTACAAAGCCCAAGGAGTTTTTAGGGTTTAGGGTTTAGGGTTTAGGGTTAGACTTGGGGAGAGTATCTTTCACATCTTCCGCACTCACACCTTTCACTGGGTAAGCTGCTATCCCCCAATTTATCAGGACCGTCCTGGTACCCCTATATAGAGGGATTTGGTCCACAATAGCGGCTATTCAGGGTACATTTAAGGTATATAGAGGCCAGATGGAGGGTACAGGTATATGAAAGAACTGGGAATCTGCCGCATGTAGAGCTCATGCTTAAGGTAAGTTACCGGGAGCCTAGAGCAAGAAGGGCCATGCAAACACACATTCAACGTCCCGCACAACGTCCAGGGTTTTGCAGTTCATGGCTTAGGGTGACGAGGAGAATCTCCAGGAATCCGCGAGACTAGAAGATTTAGGATTTAGAGTTTGTTTGTTTGCCTTTCTGGTGTTCGTAAAATTGAAATGGGTTGTGCAGGAGTCGTAGTCCTCGTTCTCCCCTGAACCTTCCAATCCCTGAAGCCGAAACCACGCACCCTAAACTTTAATCCCGAACCGCTATACCCTATAAGTCCTAAACCCTTGTATTAGCCGAATCTTAAGCGCTAAGCCCGGTGTGTCACTACGGAGGATAGTAAAACTCCTCCATGACCCTAAACGCCTTACACCTTGGAACTACGGTAATACAGTACACTAATATGCTACAGGACTTTTAACTTCTATAGGATCCCTAAACCTTAAACCCCCGAACTCTAAAACATAAACTCTCAACCCTAAACCCTAAGTAGTTGTTTCCATTTTTTCCATTATCCAAAGATACACCCAGCCCCCAAAAAACACACACACGCGCACACACACACACACACACACACCCCTAAGTCGCAGCATCCACAGTAGGATCCCAGGGGCTGCGATGTCTTCGCTAGGACCACACGAAGCTGGGGCCTTCATTGAACATGACTTCTACTTAGGGTTTAAGGGTTGGAGGCGGGAATGCCATGGAAACCCTAAACATTGAATTCTATAGGGTAGTTTAGGGTTTAACCACTAATCTCAGGTTTGGGCTGTGGGGCTGTAAGCTGGGCTCAGGGTTGTTCATGGTATAGGTCAAGGTCTGGGAGTCCAATTGCAAATGTAATGCTGCGGATTCGGTTTTATGATCTAGGGTCTAGCGTTATTAGAACCAAAAATGATTTCTATACGAATGTCTTGGAGCCGAAACATCTACTATACGGGTACTTGGACCCTTAGCCTAGAATAATCCTTCGGGTTTAGGGTTTTGGGGATGAAAAACATCGTAAAGTGCCGCGGAGCAAGAACAAGTTGCTTTTGCACGTACCCCTACATGATGTTCTAATGCTTACAACCCAAAGGGTCCTAAGTACTTATATAGGGATTATTGACCTAATCCATATTAGTAATTCCTATTAAAGAAACCCTACATTGTACCATATAGATACTTAGGATCCTTTGGGCAACTGGTCAATGTACAAAACGCAGCCGTACTCCCAATTATGTGGAGATTTCCATACCTAGCAGGCCCCATTGCAACATAATTGCAATCCTTGCTATGGGAATCTTCAAGAAGGACCTCCAGTATATTGGAAAACACGCATATCCCTGTAAATACATAATTCATATAGGGAAGGTAGACACATACATAGGGATCACAAAGATATTCTGTAAGGCTGGTTTAAGAAGCCTGCAGCAACACCCATGCACGTTGAAGACGTGCTTCATGCATGAAAAGTCTACCCTAAACCCTAGACCGCACATAAAGCCCTACCCAAGGAGAACGCCCAAGTGACAAGCGGGGTAAGAGCGATAAGGCATGTTTCGTCCTCTTCGCCTTTTGGAACCAGGGCAGGTATCTGAAGGAACAGCTCCTGGGGCCAGCCGCCGCCAGAGTTTTGAACGGCATTGAACATGAACGCGCGAGAAGGCCTCTTTGAGAGCTTCAGCCGTGAACCCTAAACCCCAAATCGGGATTCTTAAAGGCCCATAAACGGGACAGATCCCTGTGGAAAAGCTCCGCTTTACCTAATTACATGTGGAAGTTTCTGAGGATTTGAAACCTCAGCGCTAGAAGCACAACGCCCTAAACCCTGAACCCAAACCCTAAACCCCGAAACGCCATAATTACTCCTAAACTCTCGAAGCTGTGAGCTCTGACACGTAGGAGAGACCCCCTAACTCGGGTTTAGGGGGTCCAGGATTTAGGGTAGGAGTTCCCTTCATAGGAAACAAGAAGGGACCCCGGGAGTTGTTTTCCTGCCCTATGTGGATCTAAACTCTAAAAGCGTCCCTGGGCCCCTACCCCCTCATAGCCTGAATCTAGCCCCTAGACCCCAAAAACCCTAAACTCCTACAATCCGAAACCCCCAACCCTCCGAAAGCCACAAAACCCCAAAAAACCTTAAGCCGAGCCTTCTCTGCCAGCAAAACATGCCAAAGCACGACCTAAGATTATGGGCTGCTGCGCGGTTTAGAGTTTAGGTTTTAGGCTCTCTCCAAAGTAGACCACATATAAGGCCTGATTAGGGGTTGTTGGAGCTTATCTTAGCTTTTTTTATTGCGTGGAGGCGGAATATGGGAGGAGAGGGGGTGTAGCTTAGGATCCCAAGATAAGCTTGAGCTGTAATGGAAGTTTATACGGGTTTGGGCATTTAGGTTTAAGGGTTGGATATCCTCCTCCGCCCAGGGACCCCATAACACTGTAGGTAGGATTAAGGGTTTGGGGGTTGAGGAATTCAGGGTTTACGGTCTAGTAATAAGGGCATAGGGTGTGTACCTTCATAGGCAATGTACTCAGCCCACATAACCCTGGGAAGAACAAGCATCCTTTTTACGTACACATAAGGACTCCCAAAACCAAACATATTATAAAGGATCCCTAACATTGACCCAGTGTACTTAGTGTATCGATCGCCATATGAACCATAGTCTAAACTCCTAGTATCCCCCTTAATAACCCCTGTAGTAGTCCCCTTCTATATACTAACCCCCTTTAAGGAGTTTAGACCCTAAACCCTAAACCCCAATCCCTAAAACCTAAATCCTAAACCCTAAACTCCATATAATCCCCTATATA
>CAJNIZ010046094.1:138679-151522 GCA_905231905.1 Symbiodinium pilosum | reverse complement strand
AGTAGGGAATAATAAGGGAATATACCAAATATAATGAGGGAATACACCTTCCGCGTCTTTGATGCTCTGCTGATGCCAGGTTCAAGGCCTCGAGAATACTGTGGCACAGCTCTTAGGCTTTGCAAGGATTAAGCCGTAGCAAGCCTTAATAAGCCGAAATAGTACCCAACAGACCCCTAAGCCCTAAACCCACAAACCTTAATTGTAAATGCTATTAGTGCGCACCTGCCACGGCAGTTGGGGGTGCATTGAGCTGCCTTGCAGACTTAGGGTTTAGTCTAGTGTTTAGGGTTTAGGGTTGAGGGTTGGGGACTAAGGCCTCTGGGGGCTCGTATACCGGGTGGCCGCATACTAGGCCTATGATTTAGGGTTTCTGGGAGGGTTAGTCCTAACCTCCGCGAAGGAGACATTCCCAAGTAACGAAAACAAACTCATTGCTAGGGTCGTTTCTCGTCGCTGGGGGTCTCACTGTAGGAGAATACTGAATACAGGGCATATGCTTCTTGATTGTTGAAGGGCAAGTTCACGCTATCTGGAGTCAAAGCAAGCTACTGGATAGGTAATCTTGTCTAGCAGTTTGTTTGCCTCCCGTATTTCTCTGAAACTAGACAGACATGAAATCTTGCTGCAAAGGAGGTGAAGCTGCGTTCGGTGATTGGTTGAGGAAATGCCACAAGCAACCAATACAACCCTAAATCCTAATCCCTATATATCCTTATATATCCCGATACATCCCTATATAACCCCTACTGCAGATCCCGGTGATTTTCATCCCTTCAATAAGCCCGACCAAGCCCAGCATGAAGCATTCAATGAACCCAAACATAAACTGGTCCCCAACCCGAGGCCACATGTACACGTACACTGTATACCGCTCTAAATATCCCCCAAACCCCGAACTAAACCTGGCTAACCCCCCATGAAGCAGAAACACAATAAACACACACACACACATACACACGCACACAATACCGAAAAGAGATCCACAAAACAATCAGTGCTCAGCCACGATAGTAAGAACGACAACAATGTTTTGTAGTAACACAAAATGCGAATGATGATGGTAATATATGGAAATCATGGGATCTTGTCGTATGACTTTTGATATAAAGAACTTCACCAATGTCTACTACAGCAACAATTTGGAAGCAGCACTGCGGCAATCACAAATAATAACATTGCCAATACTACTACGAATAATCATGAAGTTCCTAACATTGCCAGCGCTAGTAGCTGTAATGTCAGTAACATTACTAACAAGAATACCCAAACTACCCAAACAGATACATTACTTACACTATTATCCACGCTTTCAATAGCCAACTACTGACGACAGGTAGCACTTCCATGATAGTAGTTCTGAACATACTGGGAATAGTCATTGTATTCGTATTCATATCTTCAAATGTAGAAATAACAATGGTGGTAGTAGGAAACCTTTGAATAGTCAGTACTGAACAAAATGTAAAGCCTAACATGAATAGCAAGGATAGAACAAGACATCACCCTAATTCCTAAACCCTAAGACCCTAAAGCCTAAACCCCTAACCTTTAAAGGCTAACCCCCAACCCCTAAACACCAAAACCTCTAAACCCCTAAGCCCTAAAACCCTCGACCCCTAAACCCCTAAGCCCTAAACCTATAGCAATGAACTAAACATAGCCTATAGTCTAAACCCCAAGTATCCCACCACTAAAATCGTCCCTTATATAACCCCCTCTGAGGACTTTAGACTAAAGCTCATATATGCCAAGTGAGGCGTGGCTGGAAGAGCGCGGCTTGGATGATGAAGCCGTCATGCTGGGACCTCGCTGTGCCAGCATGTTGGGGGGGGGGGGAGAGGGTAGGATTTTGGGTCTTTAGGGCTTTAGGTGTAGGATTTTAGGGTTAAGGGTTTGGAAGGAGATAGGGCTTTGGGGGTTGAGGGAGGGGCTTCTCTAATCTTCCGTGTAGGGACAGATTGGGACGCATAAGCATTTGGGTTAAGATGGTTATCCAGAGGCTTCTTCAGTGCATACTAACCAGGGTTCCTGTATGATCTTCCTATATGAAGCTACTGTTGTTTCCAGGGTGTAAGTGCATGCGGTCATGCAGGATGCCTCGTAGCGACGGTATGTGACTCTTTTTTGGGGCTTGTTATGTGAGCAATAGGCAAAATACTCCGCCTCTTGGAACAGTCTTTGCGGAACTTTTGGCTTGATGTGGCTTGAGCTGTAGCGCAGCGGTTGGGAGACGATATAGTTTGATGATTTGGTTGCGGGCGTGTTTTGACTGGAAATGATATAGCGAGTGACCAAAAACGATAGTGCCCGTTTTCATAACTTGAGCCGCGAACAAGAATTTGGAAAGCAATATAGCGAGTGCCCAAAAAGGAGAACGCAGCTATAAAGACCTGTTTGGGAAGAAGGAATATTGCCTACCGCTCATGTTCATTTGTCCTGAGGGATTAGACTGTACCACCCCTCAAAGGAAGAGCCTTTGGGTAGGGTTCCGGAGTTTGTTCAGGGTGTGAGGCTTCAGGGCTTTGGGGGGGGTTCTGAAACCCTAAACCTTTTGGGGGGCGCCAGCTTACCGTCATGCGGAAATGCCAGAAAACACAGTTCAGGGTTAGCTAGCGGGCGAGGTTAAGTGTTAGGGGTTTATAGGGTCTTCGGGTTCAACAGACATCGGGGGATCCCCATACTGCGGGTTCTGACAACACGTATTAGAACGGTCAAAACACATGTCAAAAAGATCCATAGCAACCCCTCAGCATGGGACATTGGTGGTGGTTGCACGGGCCCTTCCAGGGTGTGTTGTATATTATATATATATACTTTTTGACCCAGACTCACTGACGATGCTAGTGAGTGTCCTTGAGCAGTATTTTATGTGGGTTAAAGTGTATTCCTTTACAGCATGCCCCGAAGCCTAAACCCTAGAAAAAAATACAACATACCTGGTGCAACCACCAAAACCAATTGTTGAAATGCAGTTGCAGCGTGTTTAGCTCCAGGGAGTGTTCCTTTGTACTTTGGGGTTTGTACCCCTGGGTTTGGGTCCCGGAACCATGGAATATGGCCCTCAATAAGTGTAGTTGGGACCCAAAGCCCAAGGTTACAAACGTTTAGGGTACAAACTTAAAGTTGTTGATAGCTCCCTAGGGCTCCCAGTTACTTAAATAGTTGGTTACTGGGCTATGTAACTATAGGGTATATAGAACCCAGTCCCCATTATTTAGGTAACTGGAGCCCAAGGGGCTGGTAGAGTAGGACCACTTAGGCTTCACAGCGTCCTTTCTCGGATATGAGGCAGGTCATTCCCACTGACAGGATTTTTTGCCGCACTAGGCAATGGGGAATAGCACCGTAATACAGCCCCTTTAGGAACAGTTCCTGCAAGTGGGGAATGACCTAAGACATTAAGTTTAGGGGCTATAGTCCCCCTTAAGTAGATAGAATATGGAGTGTACGGGGGTCTTTTTTCTTAGATACCCAAGGCCATATTCTATCTACTTCAGGGGGACTCTTAGCCCTAAACCTTAAATCCTAAACCCTAAATAGTAGTTTCCAATTTTCTTTTCCATTATCCTAATATAACCCTTCTATCTACTTAAGGATCTACTTAAGGGTGACTATAAACTTGCAAACTTGGGCTTCATTACCCAGGAAGATTGCCTCCGATGCCAGGGCAGCCGACCCAGTGGGTTCGTGGTTTAGGGTTTAGGGTTTAAGGTTGAGGGTTTGGGGTTTAGGGCTTAGGGTTTAGGGTTTAAGGTTGAGGGTTTGGGGTTTAGGGTTGATAGTAGTGCTGTGATCCTGGCTTGTTCTTTGGGATTACAAGGTTGCATAAGTCCTGTGATCCTGGCTTGTTCTTTGGGATTCAAGGTTGCATAAGGGTACATGTACGTTCACTTAGGAACATGTACTCTAGGTATGTGAGGGTCCCAGGATGTCTGGCCCACACTTGTTGTTGCTGACTGTATTTTTCTTGAGTATCAGATGTTTTTCGTGGAGTCCAGCTAGATTCTGATGCGAAAAGTATCATGCAAATAAATATGGGTTGGGGATGTTTATGCAACAAAGTTCGTTGCGCTTGGTCTTACGTGTGACGGCAGACCACACTGTTCAAATTATGTCAGCAGCGGGCGGATGAGGAGAGTACTTCAAATACTGGAGCGTAACCCCGGCGCTTTCTCGTTCAAAGCTCGAAAATTACCCCTAACACCCAGTGTATAGAGCAAACTAGAAGCCGGCAGGCACAAGACTCCTCCATGGTGCTACTGGTGCTGAAGGGGGAGTGGGTGAGTGAATATAGAGACTATCAGGGATTATCAAAGGGATCCACTCCCCCACTCTCCCTTTAAGCACCAGTAAGTGGTCTTAAGGGTGAGACTCCTGTTCAGAACCATGATACCTCACTTTGATTGGGTCTGTGATCCGAACTGAAATCCATCCAATCTGTTGGGGCCGCTTCTGATATGGAAGCCTTGGTCTCTATATGTAGCTGTCGCAGCTTTGGGTGCGCTGGGTCTTCCTTCCATACGCTACGTCCCCCACTGCGAAGCGTACTGTAACACTAGCAGAAGGGGAAGTGCTCAGAACAATCGATGCAGTAGGCGTCGACTGCTCAAGCATGTAACTCCGGCGAAAGCGGGGTGGGGCTTGTGAGCTACGGACGCAATTCCTTTTGCGTATGTCAAGCTTGGTAGAGTGAATTTGGTATAGCACCTCAGAAGTATCTACATATGAGGCTTTGGGCAGTGGCATATACATGGTTATTTGTACACAGACATTCATCCGCCTGGAACCCCCTTGAAAGCTACAGCGCTGAATCCAGAGCCTCATCTCAATCCTCGGTACTTTTTTGCCCAGATACAAGCCGCTTCAATACCAAGAGTTTGATTACCCCTCCAAGACTCAAACCTCCAGAGTGATGTGCATAGAAGCCATGATCACTCTCTCACTACTCATTCGACTTGATGTCTGAAAAGGGGTGCTGACTACCACCTGATCTTCCACGTAGAGCTTCTTAAAAAGATGCCGCCATTGTGCCTGGAAAGAGTGCCTCTCGTGATGACAAGCTCCGGGAACACCCTCTACAGAATTCCCATATGATTGCACCTGTATTGCTTTCCCCGCTTCCTCCGACTTCAGTCCAGGAAGCACAGTATTTCTGAGACGGTAACACACAACTTACCGGTGCCTATGGGAGAGCGGGGCAGGAAGTATAGGGTCTACATCAGGGTTTAGGGTTTAGGTTGATGTAGGCACAAAAGGCCTAACTGAAGGATACAGGGGTGCAGACCGAGGGCAGGGCGCACAAGCCTCTAAGCATCCTGCTATGCAGTGGTGAATGTGCCCGGACTTGAAGCTGCTTAAGGTTTAGGGTTTAACTCAAAAAATATGTTCTCACTATTACCCTAAACTGGCATCCCCACGACAGACTTAGGGCCTTTGCACCTTTTGACACCTTTGCACTAGCTGTTTTGTAGTAAAGGCTTAGAGGCTTAGAGACTGATGCTGGTAGAGTTCTTCGGTCCCTTGGACCCCAGAATTTAGGGTTTGGGGTCTAGAGTTTGGACCCCAACCTCTAGACAAAATAGCTTCAAGCCAGAACCCCTGAACCCAAACACCTTGCGGTAAACCCTGATCCCTAAACCCTAAAGCTCCCAGGCTGTTCCCTACCCTCTGGAGCCATTCCCCTGGATCGAGTTTCTTCAGTTGGGCAGCGAGCGCAAGAGCCCCAGTTCAGATCCCCATTGGGTTTAGGGCTTAGGGTTTAGGCCATAGGGTTTAGGGCTTAGTCAACGGCCTTAGTTTCAGGTATTTAGGCCGGAGGCTCCATGTGAAATGGTACCAGAGATCCCAAATCGACAGATTGCAAGCCTTATTTTGCCTGGAATACGGCTACAGGCCAGTCAGGGATGCCAGCGCCACTTTCCTTGGGAGACTTGCATGTTGAGATTCACCCTAGGCATCCTGAGATTCACGCTAGGCATCCGAAACCCCAACACCCAGACCCTCAATCTCAAACCTCAGTCCCCAACTCTTTGATCTTCAGACTCATGGGTAGACGCAGGAATCCGGCTACAAACAGACTCCACGCAGCGCAGCCTAAAGCCCCAAGATAATCCGGACCTTGATTGCTCCTCCATTAGACACCCCACCCTCCTATTCTGAAGTATACTTCTTGGGGTATCGGATTCCTTATATTTATGCACAAAGGATCCTTTTTTCTTGCTAGGGTAATGTGGGCTAAGTAAACCCTAGACCCCAGGATAAGCCTAGCTCGTACTTGTATACAGCCTTGAGTCCCACATAAACCAGCAGCCACATATGAGCCAGACACCCTAAACCCTAAACCCTATAAGAATGACCCCTATATACCGCAATCCTTTGAGGTAGGTTTAATATTAGGGGGAGGGGAGTACTACCTACGTGTGGCCCTAGCGTCCTCAAGTAGGGCCCTTTGGGACTAATTCTTATCAAGCCCTTTGGCCCTAAACCTTGAAATCCTAAGCCCAATGGTTTAGAGTTTAGGGTTATCTGCAGCCGTGCTGATTTTTGAGGACTGGAGGCGGGGGCGGTCTGGTGCAAGCAAAGGCTCCGTTGGACGGACCAGCAGGCCTTCTGTTGAGGGCTCAGGGTTTAGGGTTTTTCGTTTTTTGTTTAGGGTTTAGGTCTCTGGGTTTTGGGGTTGAGGGCTTGGGATTTGTGGTTCATGGTTTGAAGGTTTATTGCGTTTCGTTTTTAGGGTTTCGGGGTTTCAGTTTGTAGTTGGAATTGCCGGTGGTCTATGACATACAGGCAGATGTAATTGGTGCATGTAGGGGGCCGAGGTTTAGGGTCCACGTTGAGACTGTATCTTTGAGCTTTGAGCTTTTAGCCTGTTGGGTAGTTACTCCCGCCACCTAATAACAGCTGGGTAATATTTGTAGTTTGATTAGCTAAAGCCTTGCATATGACCCCTGCTGTAGACTGTTAATAATAGGTGCGGGGCGTTACTCAGTTTTCCGCAGTTGACGCAAGCTTGTGGATATCAAGCTCGCAGGCGATCTTTTCCTTGTAATTTGCTTGTATAATGCCTAATTATGTATCGCACTTATCCCCGAGGCCACCTTTTAAAAGACTATAGTCATTCGGAAGCCCGAAGCCCCAACATGTGGACCTACAAAGATTATAGAAGGTCTGGATTTTTGAGTTCATCAATGGCATTCGATGCATAATGGCCTGGAGAACAAGCCCGTTCCCCAAAGATCCAATAAGTCAAATAATAGCTTTTTGGCCCACATTTCAAATGGGCTCCTATGTACGTACTTTGGGCCCTAATTACATACACTGTTTAGGTACTTGGACCCTTAGGTCCGTAGGTCTTCTTGAAAGGGCAGTAGTCTTTATCTGGCTGCTTTGCGGGTCTATTGGTCAGCTTCCCGAGGCCCAGTATGTTGTGACTAAAGGTGATACGCGCGTTTAGAGTTTAGGGTTTAGCCCTCCGGACCCCACGTCTCGCCGAGTATAGAGCATCATCAGATGTGCCAGGAATGCACAGAATTCCACAATTCTTCCTGAGAAATGCTCACGACTCTCACGCGGCTGCGCGCTCCACATCTGCAGCCTGCTCTCAGCTTTTGGGCATGAATGCTCTGGTGACCGTATGCTCTTGGAAAACGAACAGAATTCTGTTCGTGTTCCGAGAGCATACAGTCAGCAGAGCATCCATGCCCAAACCAGAATTCCGTTCGTGTTCCAAGAGCATTCGGTCACCAGAGCATCCATGCCCAAACCATAATTCCGTTCGTGTTCCATGAGCATATAGTCACCAGAGCATCCATGCCCAAACCATAATTCCGTTCGTGCTCCAAGAGCATACGGTCACCAGAGCATCCAGGCCCAAAACACAACTCCGTTCGTGCTCCAAGAGCAGATCCTTCCTAAAATTATGGCCTTAAAAGTCCGTAATGTTGCAGATCCTTCCTAAGCGTTAAAAGTCCATAATGTTGCTCTGGTGCCTCAAAGCGTAAACTTTTTCTTGAAATTAAAGCCTCGAAGCCAACTCCTACAAAATCATGTTCTGTCGGATCAGTTCCTCGTGTAGCCCCTCAGTGTGTGAAATCCTTCTGAGTCCGCAAGACCACACTTGGCCCCTCAAGATGCAAAATTCTGCGCACTCGTAGCCTCGCAACGTGCAAAAATGTTAGGGTACGGAGCTCCTCACCATGCGCAGCGCTTCCGGTTCCCTTAATTAAGGTGTTCACCCCTGGAAGCTATTTCATTTTGGGGTCGTTTTTCCAGGAAAAAACGAACTGGGCTAAAGCCTCCTTCTGGCTCCCCTAAATGCATTTCGTATGGAAATGTTCAGTCTTTTTGTGCCTTGCGTACACTCCAACCTTTCGCAGACCCGGCGAGACGTAGGGGCGTAGCGTTTAGCGTTTAGGGTTGAGGGTGAGGTGCCTAGCTGCAACATGGGTGTAGTGTTTAGGTAGTGTTTAGGTTTGAAAGCATCATTGGCTACAAAATTCGCACAAAATCTTTTCAGAATGTGTCAAGTCTGGACACAGGGCTCCACTGCAGAATCTAGAGCCTGATGCTCTGAAGCCTACAAATTGCAGCTACTTTGGGCCCGAGAGTCTATAGTTAGTACCTGCTTTGGCTACTTGGGAGCCCTGTAAGGTTGTGATACCTAGGAAGGCTAATTTCGGCGGGGCCTCCACCTCCGGAGGGCTTTCTTTTGTAGGGTTTAGGACCTATACAAGGAATTATACAGGGATGATGGAAAGAAAATGGAAACCACAGGGATTATAGGGATTATATGGGGTTTATTTTGGGATTATAAGGTATATATTGGGTTAGGAGTTGAGGGTTTAGGGTCCAGGGCTCTGCCAATCAGAAGAATTCAAGGGTCTAGGTTTGTAGGTTGCTCCCGCCCACTGAGGGTTGTCGATACGGTTCAGGTTTTAGGGGGTTTAGGGTTCAGGGTTTAAGGTTTAGGGTTCAGGGCCTAGATTTGAGGGCTTCGGGTTTAGGGTACGTACCCTTCCGCAATCCTCAAAGAGCCACGTCCAAAACCTCTTGAAGTCATACTCGGCGTGACGACATGTTAGCTTCCCCAAATAGGCTGACCCTCATACAGACCCCCAAATACTATAATCCTTATTATAGGGACCCCAAAACAGGTACCCCAAGTTCTGGGAAACCCTAAACCTCGCCCCATACAACCCCTATATAACCCGTATATAATCCAGAAACCTTCAATCCTTAGTATAGGGACCCCCAAAAAGGTACCCCTAATTTTGGGAAACCCTAATCCCTAAACCTTAAACCCTAGTCCCTAAATCCTAAACCGGGTTTACTTGGAGGTTTAGGGTTCAGGGTTCAGGGTTTAGGGTTCAGGGTTTAGGGTTCAGGGTTTATGGTTCAGGGTTCAGGGTTTAGGGTCTAGGGTCAGGGTAAGTGTAAGGAAGTCATAGCTGGTACTTTTATATCCTAAGTAGAGCCACATGAGGGGACTTGTATGCGGGCTTACGATGATATTTGAGTTCTTACTACCCTGAACCTGCAAATAGGGTTCATGAATCAATAGCAGGCGTCAGGCTCTTCGTGTGGGCCCTCGGCCTTTGTCTAGAAAACCTAGCGCCCTGGAACCAGGTGCCTATACTTCTGAGCTTGTCCTCCGCCAAACCAACATGGAGCGTAGCGCGGCTACAGCCTATAGTCTATAGTCCGTAGTCCCCAGTAATGTGCTGCAATCAGGGATTTTGGGTTTAGGGTTGAGTGGTTGGGTTTTAGACTGTGGTTCAGACAGAGCTTTCAAAGTGCAAATTCTTCATTGGTTCAGCCAGTCAGAAGACCCTAATAGTTATATACTTAACCAAAACCTGCACTACAATTACTATTACCCTAGACCCAAGTACCCCATGATGGGGTACTTGGACCCTCTGGAAAAAAGAGACTTCCCATCTGAACTTTGCGCACAGGTCGCATCTTACTTGCGGCTAGAGCCGCCAAGCCCTCATGGATCCACCTGGCACTTACCTTTGCGCTCCAAATATCCTAAACTAGGTGCTATTCAGAGACTTTAGGGCCCAATGTGGGTGCTACTTGCGATTCCCAGGTTCATAGGCTTAATGAACTGCAGGAATCATCTGAATTTTCCCGGTTGCCTGTACGCATCATGATGCTACGATGGTTTTCTTACAACGAAGCCTGAACTTTCATGAACTTTCCATGTTTATACCCTTCATCGTGATTTTTGTGACAATACGAATGATAGATAGTAATTCTACGAAGAAGAATAGTGGTAGCAATAATAGTGTTCAATCGCGAACCCATGGCATTCTCTCGCCTCCCCGTGAGTGCTCACTGGGAGGGTGAGGCATGGGGAGCGAGCAACCAGCGCATCAGGCGTTTCAGTGCCAGATAGTAAATAGGGGCCTGCTTCGGGGTGGAGGGCGGGTCCGCATAATAAGGAGGTAACTCATATGTGGGTATGTACAAGAGGGTGGCCTCGGAACCTCGCAAAGCAGCCAAGAGGTCTAAGCTTGCTAGCAGGGCATCAAGTTGCATCCGCCACAAGTTCCCTAAACCCGAAGCCCGAAGCACGAGGAGGTAGCTGTTGGCAGGCTAGAGCCTGTCTAGTCTTATCTTGTGCTGAAGGAGGTTAGACCATTTTAACCCGCTCTCCCTTATATCAAACAAAACACTCCCACAACAGAATGAATATTCCCAATGTGGTTGTTTCCCTAAACTGCTGCGAGACCCCAATCTAGACCCCTAAGTACCGTAATCCTTATTCTGGGGAACCCTACAAAGTTCCATATCTGTAGGGGAGCGGTGGCACCGGTGGTTTCACGTATAAGGGGAGGGGGAGTACTCTTACAAGTTGGTCTGGGTCATATCTTGTCGTATGAGCTATAGTCTAACTTCCTCAAAGAGGGATTATATAGTGGATCATCTAGGAGGATTATAGGGGTTATGAACGGGGATTTTACAGGAGTTTAGGTTGTAGCTCATATAATCTAAATCCTGAAGCCTAAACCCTCAGTCCTAAACCCTAAATCCTAAACCCTGAACCCTAAGTCCTAAATCCAATATACTAGCCTAACTTAATTGTCATTATTTCAAGGCATTGCCATGTCAATCATGTTCTGTCCACCAACCAGCAGCTTTAGAGGTCGAGACCCATTATCCATATAGGCCCAATATAGGGTTCAGTGTTTAGGGCCTAGACCCTGAAGCCTAAACTCCTTATAATCGGTACCCAGGGATGGTTCGCCACACTTACATATTCAGGCCTTGGTACAGATCCTTATAACACAGTTTTAGCGTTTAGGGTTAGGATTTTGCGTCCCCCTAATTAGCAATGGAATTCTAAAATGAGGCCCTCAAAAAAATGCTTTTCGAGGGAAAAAGTTGCCAAAGTGGTTCCAACATGGGTCTCCATGTGTACTTTTGGGCACGTTGGGGAAGGCATAATACAGGTCATCGTATACCGGTTGCAACTGAACTTTGTAGAATCAAGGTTTTCTTCTGCAGCTTGACAGAGTAGATTATGCGGGCTCATTTTTTGAGGAGCTGATTCAGTTCTGGACACAGTAAGGGGAATATGGGGTTTGGGGGCATTCTGATGAATCTTAGGGTTTTGTGTTCAGAATTTGGGGTAAATTCTATCTTCCTCTGTCCGGGGTAAGATGGGAAGAACAAAAGCTTACCTTGGAATGGCTGCAAACCCTAAACCCTAAACCCGAAACCCTAAACCCTAAACACCTTTTTTGGCCCGAACAAGTCACGCTTTTATTCACGTCTCACCGATGTCCTATGAGCTGCTTGTCATCACAACCCTCCTGGCCATTGCAATTCCCGATGCTCTCGTGCCTCAGCTGCAAGTTACGGTTTGGGGTTTAGGGGTTTACGGGTTTAGGGTTTAGGGTAAAAACAGGGTTCAAGAATATTTCGAGATCCCAGGGGTTAGGGCTCAGGTTGTGGGGCTTATTGTAGATCACTTTCGGGCCACTTCGGAAAAGAATTACAATGCCCAACCCAAGCAGAGAGCAAAGCTTGTACAAACATGGTCATGGCTTCCGCTACCGCCCCCTCATACTACCTCCAACAGGCTTCCCATTAACTAGCCTTAGCCTTAGTTAGCCCTAGCTATCCTTAAGTAGCCCACATTGAGGGGAAACCTACAGGTCGTTAGTATAGGGCGGTAGCAGGGAGCGAATGACATGGCATGACGGTGACCAAGAAGCTTCACAGCAGACTTCCCACCGGGGGCCCTAAACCCTTAACACTAAACCCCAAACCCTGAACCCTAACAAGAGTCTATCCGTCCCCTACTGCATTAGGATTGCTACAGGGCGGGGAGGCATGAAAGTGGAATTACCATAGTAACCTCACTACAATAAAAGGCAAGAACAGGCCGCAGGATGTAAGCCCTAAACCCTATGGTTTAGGGCTTACCCTAAGGCTGATGGACCCCCATGACCCGCCAGATAGCCGTAGGGGCCCTGGGGTGAACCCGAAATCCGAAACCCTAAGCCAAATTAGGGTTTGGGGCTTAGGGTCTTAAACCCTGAGTCGTACACTCCCTCAGCTTCTAGAACCTCGAAGCGCTACTTCCAAAACTCTTAAGCGCCCCTACCACCCAATCCCTTCAGCCCACACTGCGTTGACTTACTGGTGGTCAGTACGGACTAAGGGAATATCTTACATATATTTGTGTGAGCTATAGTCTAAATTTCCAACAGGGGAGTATATACAGGATTACATCGATGATTATTATATGAAAGGGGATACTAAGAGTTTCGATTATAGCTCAAATACGGATGATATTTCTCTTATCCCCTACTACCACCCTAAACCCTA
>CAJNIZ010046094.1:96586-108607 GCA_905231905.1 Symbiodinium pilosum | reverse complement strand
GTTTAGGGTTTAGGGTTCATAATTTAGGTGGATCCCCCACCCAGTAGTCCTCTCTGATATTCCTATTAGACCGCTATTGCAGGATGGGGGATCTACCGAAAATGTGTATATTGTGTTGAAGTATCAGACAAATCTTCTTGAGGCCTAAACGCTAAGCCACAACCCTCATTCGGGCCTCCTTCAATCCGCTTACCCGTAAACCCTAAATCTAAAACCCTAGACCTAACGCAATTGATAGTTTCCCAGACTAGGGGAACCCCAGTACAGACCCCACTATATTATAATCCTTATTATAGGGATCCCCCGAAAAGGTGTCCTTCTTAATTTTGGGAAAGCCCTAAACCCTAAACCCTAGACTCAGGTGAATGCGCTGGTGCGTGCCATCTCGAACCATTGGTCGCAGCTTGAGGACTGGTCGAAGCTTTTGGAAACCCTTGTTTGGGGGTTTAGGGTTTAGGGATTTAGGACTTAGGGTTTAGGATTTAGGGTTTAGGATTTTAGGGTAGGTCGTGAAAATTATGGTCCTTTTTGAGGTTGCAGTTATTGCACGACCCCCGAATATTCGGAGTAGGCAAGAAGAGACAACCTACCGTATGACGTCATGGGTTTCGTTTTTTGGGATAAGGATCTTGGGTTCAGGGCAACTTTTGGGTTTCTCAAACCCTATATTATCCCCCTAAACCCTAAACACCTAAACCCCAACCCCCCTAAATCCATAAACCCCCACATCCATAAACCCCTAATTTCTGAACCTACGGAACTATACAGGAACCCCTCTGGGTCCAAAGTAGTTAGTATACTTGTACGTGGGGGCTTCCCAGAATGAGGGGCACCTTTTTGGGGGTCCCTATAGAAAGGACTATAGTATATACTGTGGTCTATATGGGGTCCCCCAATAATTAATGGAAACAACCACCTGGAACCTTTTAGACCCTAAACCCTTAACCCTAAAAACCCTGGAACCCTAAACCCTGAACCCTAAACCCTAAACCCCCCCCAAAAAAGCGCAACCCAGCGGACAGGATTTATCCTCACTGTGCACCGTTGAGGCCGAAGCCTGATTTCGTGAAGCGCAGAAGGTTCTGATGTGAGCTATATAGTTTAGGGTTTAGGGTTTATATATAGTCTAAACTCACTAAAAGGACAGGGCCCTTGAAGGGTTTATATCGGGGATTATCTAGGGTTTAGGGTTTAAGGCCTGGACTCGGTAAAGAGGGGGGGGGGTATACAGGGGACTATACATGGCAGTATTAAAAGGGTGATCAAGGGATACTTGAAGTCTAGACTATAGCTCATGTTTCTTCAGAGTCGTTAACCCTAAACCGTAAGCCCTAGTTGCTAGGCTCTGTGAGCAGTGTTTATTTAGTCTCAACCCCAACAGGAAGGATTTGATGGGGACATACTCTGAACACTTCCCTGAAATCCTTCCTAGGTCGAGGCCGGATCGCACGCTTACTCTGTCGTAGTGAGGAGGGGAGTCCGGGCAGACCAGAAGTAAAGAGTTTCCCTAGCGATCCAAGTATACAAATGATACCTACATAGGGCCCTAAAGTCTGTAAATGTTACCTACACTGGGCTATTTGGATCCCTAGGGTTTACTCTGATCCTCAACTAGGACACAGGTCGCTACATGTTCTGGCCTTTGCTAGAAAGCTTCCATCAATAATATTGATAGTAGTAGTAATGAGACAGCAGTAATAAGGGTGTTTGTTCAACAGCATCCCTTGCTTCGAAGTTTGCATACTCACCCTCAACCCTAAACCCTATGGGGGTGATATAGGAATAATGGAAAAGGACATGGAAACTACTGTTTAGGGTGTAGGGTTTAGGGTTTAGGGAACCCTTATCCCTGGCTTGCAGAGGTTTTTGTCCCTCCCTCACCCCACATGAGCGTGCGGCCAAAAGCCCTCTATAGTCTAAACACCTTAGAGGGGGATGTATGGGGGATTATATAGGGGAGTGTTAGAGGGGGATACTAGGAGTTGAGATTATAGCTCAATTCAAGATGATTTAAGTACATCTACCCCAAGCACCAGTGGGAGGCCAGTCCCAGAAATGTAGATGCTTAGATAAATGATTTAGGGGTGTAGGGGTTTAGGGTGTAGGGTTTAGTGGTTTAGCGGGTTGGGTTTAGCGTATATGCCAACAGTGGAGAACCAAATGGAGAAGATGAGAGGACACTGAGGAAACTTAATTTGTGTAGGGGTTCGTGGGGATTGTGTAAGGTAGAAACGCAGGTTTTACCCATACGATGGTCCTAGATCTTTCATTGTTATGGTATACCGTGTCTCAAAATCGACCTCGCAAATCGTACTGGAAATTAGGCAACCAGGGTTCTTGAAAGATGGACGTGTTATGAAATAGGGAGCCGGCAACTCCTTGGCTAGGGTTGCGGGCGTAGGGTTTACTGCACCACAAAGACGGACTGGGCACACCTTTCAGCCAAATAGCTATTTCTTTCAAGCCCAAGAACCTCCATCAACCCCCAAATCCTAAATCCTAAATCCCTCAAACCACTAAACCCTAAACCCTCCGAAGCCTCAGAACCCACAACAACGGTGGCCTTTAGGTCGTTGATGCGCTCGACTGCTTTGCTTCCTGGTCGATGCAGCCGTTTGACTTGCTGTGTGTGGAGCCCCAAAATCCTGGGTGGCTGTAAGGGTTTAGGGGTTAGGGGGCAGGGGCTTGGGGTTTAGGGGTTAGGGGTCTAGGGTTTAGGGGTTCAGGGTTTTTGGGGTTTAGGATTTAGGGGTTCGGGGTTTAAGGTTTAGGGTTGCTCTTGAGGAACTTAATCTAGTATCGCAAGGAAACCCCATTATTCACTATATTCACTATATACCCTAGTATGGTAACTTACTTTAGATTCCTGGACAGCATCTCAGGATTTGGCAAGCACCTACTGGGACGGTCAGCTGGACTTTTTAAGTAGGTTAATAATGGGGATAATTTGGGCTATTGCATGTCTTGTACGGGTTATCCACCTACTAACTAACCATGAAGGCCAAAGGGCAGAGCACAAGTGACAAGGGGCTTTCGCTGTGCTGAAGAGAGGTGTCGTGTGTTGTGTGGGGTCGAAGGTGCAGGGGCAATAGTAGACAGGGCTGAGACCTGAGGTTTATGAGGTGTTAGTACATATTTAAAAGACCCAAAAACCTCAACGTTTAGGGTTTAGGGCTTAGGGACCCTGACGCCCCACCGCCAACGTGGCGTTCCGCCGAATGTTCGAACCATGCACGGCTAACCTTGCACCGTGAGTTCCTTTTTTGGACCGATCCTCTTCAAGAGTACTCCGGCGGTCCACAACTGAACCTTCGTTTGTATAGGATCCCCTAGTTCCCACTATATAAGGGTTTAGGGTTTGGGGTATATTATCCCCCTATAATGGAGAATCAAATGGAAAAGAGCACGGAAAATGAGATGGAAACTGGGGTTATAGGGAATATGGGTTGCTTTGGTCCTTAGTTCCCAATATAGAGTAAGCTCGTACCATCCTGTTGGCTCAAGTACTGTATAGAGAAGAAGAATGTTGCTTGGTTCACAGCCCCCAAAAAAGGCCTAAACCCTACAACGTCCTCATACGACCCTAACTAACCCCTTCAAAGGGCACACAAAACTCGGTGCACCAAGAGCCACTACCATAAACCCTAAGCCGCTTCCTTCATATCTAGCCTTCAGCGACGACCTACAGCATCTCAACCAGGGGGGGCTTGCTTCACCGGACCTCGAAGGCTCCCTCCTAAAAGTCAAGGGGTTCAGATGTGGGTAGTCGCCCACCTCAGGGTCCCATTTTGGGTGCCCCTAAATTTGCGGTGCCTTCATTTAATTACAGACCATGACTGCAGGTGTATATACTGTGGTTCTAAGGGGATCATACCGGTCCCGCGGAGGGGCTGTCATGTCTCCTCTATGAACGCTGAATCCCAAAAACTCACTGAACTGTAGCCTGGGCTCTGAATCCTGTACCTTTAAGCAGTGTAGAGGTCAACCCGAAGCCCGAACCCGTCGCCGTCAAACCCAACCCGAAGGATCCAAATAACCCAATCTAAGTATTTTTCGTAGATCTTAGCACTCAATGTAGGTTTCATTTGTGCACATGAATCCCATACGAGCCACCTAAACCTTAAGTCCTAAACCCGAAGCCCAAACCCTAAGCCCAAAAGCTTTAGGTCGCCTGGATGCCTTGCTGCTGGAACGGCAGGTTGAGCTAAAACACGCGGGCAACGCGCCGGACTCAGATGGTCTGGGCAGATAACATGAAGTAGAGTTGCTGTTTGGGGCTGAGGGGCTGTTCTATTAAGGCCCTTTGGGTATAGGGGTATACAGGGGTATATAGGGTGTAGAGATTGGGGCTATAGATGAAAAATCAACGGGTAAAAGCAAATGTACTGAGGGGAGGGGTATAGGAAGTATTTGTTGTTTGTATAAGCTTCTGGTGAGTGTATATCGGGTTGCTGAGAAATATTGGTCAGTGTACATGCTTGGCGTCCAAACTGGGGTATCACCAGTCAAGTATCATGAAGCCGTACAACAACCCCTGTGAGGACTTATGTGGGGGGATTAGGGTTGGGTCTCAGTGTTCATGCTTCAGGGCTTAGAGTCTTAGAGCTTGCGGTCAGTCAAGGGGTGGTCGCTATCCCCAAAACAATTCGAAACCCTAACCTAGCCCTAAAAAGGCCCAAATTCGCGCGAATTGTTGGGTCGGAATCGTCATACCCTACCCAGGGGTGTGGAGGTTTGGAGCTCAGGGCTCCAGGTGCCAATCGCTGCCTCAAGTTCAGGGGCTCAGGTTCAAGAGTTAAGTGCTTATCTGGGTTGCTGTTAAGCGCCTTAAACTAAGTTAATATGATATGAGTATATAATGAACAATAGGACTTGCTTACTATAGTAACTTAAGTGAAGTTCCTGAACAGCAACCCAGTTATTGGGAGGGGAGGTCAGCATTTATAGGACTAACGTCGCGAATTTGAAGGTCAGGATCAATTGTGGAAGGTTGCTCCAGGTTGTTCGGGTTACCTTCCTCAGCAAGCATCCCATATACACACTCCCCGCGGCTAAGGTTTAGAAGGGTTGCCTAAAGGATCCAAGTACATAATGATGATATACTTACCGAAAACCTGTACTACAACTACTATTCCCCGAAACCCAAGTAATTACCCAATGATTGGGTACTAGGACCCTCTGGGGTTTAGGGTTTAGGATATATCCCCCCATCCTTGAGGTTGCCAGCTCATGTTGAATCCTACCCTAAGCCCTAAACAATAGTTTCCATGTTATTTTTCCATTATCCCTATATGAGCTATAGTCTAAACTCCTTTAAGGGGAATATTTAGGGGTTTATATAGGGAACTACTAAAGGGCTTATTAAGGGGTATACGAGGAGTTTAGACTATAGCTCATATATCCCGCTAGATCCGAAAACTTCAAGGATCGGGGTTGGACGGAGAAGACTTCGGAGTGAATGTCAGTGACTAGAGTACGGAACCCAGTGTCGTAGGGTGGTGCTGAAGCCCAACCCTAAGGATCCAAAGAGCCCAATGTAGGTGATATCTGTATATATATATATATACATATATCTATGTGTATGGACCCAATGTAGGTACTATTTATATATACTTCAATCCCTGGGGCAAGGTTCTCAAAACATTCCACTTCCGAACCCGTATCTTGACCATTGTTTTGGTCATGCCTACCCTATATCCGACAACGGACCATCATATCGACAAGTTCTAGCCAAGCGCTTTCTGGTTAGAGCTGAAGCAGCTCGCAGGGAAATGAGAAATTCATCCCTGTGACCATCCCTTCAGAAATCCTAAACCCTAAATCCAACAGAAACAATCAGTCCCTCCATTCCCTACAGCAAGGATCTAGCTGAGCAACGAGTCTGCAGCTGCTAGGTGGGTAGTTTCCAAAACCAGGGTCCCATTTTGGTACCCTTTGTCAGAAGGTGCTGTATCACATATTGGGTACTGCCCCCCTTCAGTAACAGTTGGATAATACTTATAATATGGTTATATATAGCCCTCAATAGGACCCCTAATAAAGACTGTTACTGGGTGGGGGCAGTGCCCAAATTATATACTATAATCAAAATGGGCCCAGGATTTTTGCAATAGCCCAGGTATCCCTTTGGGTTTCTGCGACCCGCAGCTTCGCGAACATGAAGTCGCTGGGCATATGTCAGCATAAGGTGTACATAGGCCTTGGGAACTATACAGAGGTTCCAAAGATCAGAATCAGGGGTCCCCTTTCAGGGCTCCCCAGACTAGAGTAAGGATTTGTGGCCCCCTCCTTTTGCCACCACCCCCGAAGAGTCCACCAATCTTGACTCAGCCGGCAGGTATTTTTGATCCTGAAAGTCTTGGCCAGACATCCAATCCACGAACCCCATCTTCTCGTCCGGAAGGTCGCAAACGAAGTAGAAAAGGGTTGTGGGGTATGTTGTTAGTAGTTGTTTTCAGGGCTTCAGAGTTACAAGGGCAACATTCTATCATTTCTTGAGGCGTGCACAGAAAGTGAAGTACCGTGCCAAACTCTAAGCAGTACTTGAACGCTTCTCAATGTTCTTTACCATACCCATGGTCCTGGGCTAGTAGAGGACTTAGTACCAATCAAGACGCTGAAAAGACGGCGAAAGCTCCTGCAGCAACAGCAACAGGCCACAGCATCAGCCGCAGCAGCGGCAGCAGCAGCAGCGGCAGCGGCAGCGGCGACACCACTTCGGATCAAAATAGTGGTTCTCCTTCCTGCAGGGATGATGTTCAAAACCCCATCCCGCCTCGCAACCGCTCAGGCATAGAGATGCCAAGTGGCCCCTGCAGGTGGCGGACTTTGACTCCCCTCTGGGGTGATATTGGGGTTCTATTGGGATTATATTGGGGTAATATAGGAGTTATTCAGGGGGTATATTGGGGTTATTGTGGGATGTGTGCATCTGTAAGGGTAAGAAGGGTTTTCGCGCCTCAATTAGTCGGCAATAAGGCCAGGGAAGGGAAAATGGAAAAGATTGCATGTGAAAGGTTATCAAAATAATGGTACTAGCTTTGCTGCCTTGTGTGTACGGAATGCAGGAATGAGACTTGGGTGTTATTGCAGGAAGTACCCTGCAGATTGCCAATTTAATGTAGGTTGACTAGAGGGCCGGGGCAGAAGCAACGCATTTTTGTGTTTAAAGCGCTCCGCGTAATTTGCAACCATGTACTGGTCGACTCGTGCTTTTTTCGAACACAAAAGCAGCCCCGGGTGGAAGATCGCAAGCACCGTTCCACTCAAGTAAGTGCATTCTCAGAGATGACCTTGGCAAGTTGTAGGTAAGATTGACAGACTGTAGGGCCCAATGTAGGTATTATTTGTATACTTGGATCCCTAGGGATTCTCTTCCTGATATGAGACGAGGTCCAGGGTTCTATTCATTATCAGTTAACACGGTAATTGCCAAGGCAAACCCAGTTGTTCGAGAACCTCCGATAAGGCTACTCTTCGGGCCGCCATGCATAGCCCGCAGATGTAGGATTGCACCCATGGTCCATGCTAAGCAAGTTTAGGGTTTAGGGTTTAGGGTTTCCGGAACCCGAAAGCACCGAAAAACCGGAATTGCAACCGCATCCTTCACATTTCGCTTAGCGCGATTCGCTTTCTGACTTATCATGCAAGCCTTCAGTCCGAGTTGGCAGAGCTAAGAGGGTTCAACCCTGACAACCCTAACCTCTTGTTGTGTATATCCCTTGGGTCATTCCCCAGTACAATAACTGAATGACAAAACATTTCCCCTCTATAGCCGAAGCACCCTAAAACTTCTGGACCCCCAAACCCTCAACCCCGACAAGGAGATCTAGGCCCTAAACCCTAAAAACCCTAAATCCTAAACCCTAAACCCTAAACCCTAAATCCTAAATCCTAAACCCTAAACCCTAAATCCTGAACCCTCAACCCTAAAGGTGGCCCTGGGATAGTTCCTCAAACCGTGGCCCTTAACGCACGAAGGTGCTTTGTGGTGCCGGGCTATGTATATACGTAAAATATATGGGAGATTGTCAGAATTATGGTCCCTTTTGGGGTCCCCTAAATTAGGCCCCGTATTAGGCCCCGTATTATAATAGGGACCCACAAAAGGGACCATAATTTTGACAACCACCCATATGGTCCGCATGGGTTCAAGTATCAGTATAGTTTACGATTCAGAGTTTGGGGTTTGGGTTTTAGGGAGTAGCACACATTACACATACTCTTGGTTGTCTTCTGCCTGGCTGTTAGGACTTTAACTTGTTGGGCTTCCTACTTTCTATATTAAGGAGGCTAAAAGCTTAACTTCTGGGGTGGGTCCTAAAGACAGCTAAGATGTATGGTTATTTCCCTAAATAGGGGGACCCCAACATAGACCCCAAAATACTATGGTCCTTGTTATTGGGACCGCTAAAATGGTACCCCCCAATTTTGGGAAACCCCCAAATATGGCTGAGGATCAAAAAAAACTGGGCTTGTAACATTTGAGCGGCCATTCCCCGACATAGGCTTGAAAGAGAATTTCCTGGCTTTCGACAAGCACTTATGCGCCAAGCCTTTTGTCCAAGCACTTGCGACACAGGTATGTAACAACCAGCCGCTACAAAGGGGTATGTAACAAGGGGTGGGGCTGGCCGCCCGCGACAAAACGGGTTTTAGATCCACAGCCATATATCTATTTTGTTACTTGTTTATTTGTCTACTCATGTAAACTGATTGGAAATGAAGAACAGGGGGATGAACATATCCTAGGCCATGAAGACCTAACAGAGAGGCAACACCCACCTGCTGCCCACGATTGCTCGTCATTCACGCATTCAGTTGTTTAAGAGCGCCACATCAGTAGTCCCAGCATTTCGCATAGGATCATCCAGCTTGATAAGCCTCCTACCCTTGTCACACAGAAACCCTCTACAAACAACTAAGGCCCTTGAACTTTGTCGGGACAAGATGTTCGCAGACAAGGCCCGCTGCTACATGCTTGGTACATGCGTGCGGATACATGGGCGCGTTGGGATCCTCAATTTACGGTTGGATACTGCCACACGTATTTTTATTCTTGGAATGAAATCCAGCACCCGAGTTTATTGTTGCTTGTCACTTCGAGATCATCTTTTGCTGCAGGCACCGCCGCCTTCTCCGCCGACACAACCACCGCCGCCGCGCCCCACCCCCACTGCCCCCACCATGCCCCCGCCACTACCCCCACCATTACCACCCCCCCGCCCCCGCCACCACCACCACCGCCACTGTTACTATGATGGTGGCTATGATTGATACATTCAGCTTTATAGTTTCGGGTAGTTTATGTAGTAGTTGGCTCTTCACTACATGTACCAGGCGACACTTGCTCTCCTCGAATCTACATGCTCTGGGGGAAGTGATCATTAACTTTCCATCGTTTGACCTAGCACTTCATGCGCCCAACTTTGTACAGTAAACGCTTAGCTTCAAGTCCAGACTCTAAACACGACATACTTCAAGCCACCAGCTGGCCTTGAAGCCTTGCATCCGAAAATCCAAGCCAGTAACCCTAAGCCCAAACCCTAAACCCTAAACCCAAACCCTAAACCCTAAACCCAAACCCTAAACCCTAAACCCTCAACCCTAAGCCAGTTTAGGGTTTAGTGTTTAGGGTGAGGTAGATTTCTGGTAGTGACAAGCCATGAGCCCTAAATCCCAGAAGGAGCACTTCAATTGGGGATTACACGGCCACCATCGTCTTAATACAGCTATAAGCTCCTTACAGTCATGGTGTTGTTATGCATCAATGACTCTATGATCCCCCTTAAGTAGATAGAATATGGGGTATATGGGGATCTTATTGTAATATACCCAAGGCTATATTCTATCTACTTAAGGGGGACTCTAACCTAACCTGGTTTGTCCAATAACCAGCCCAAAACAACACTACGCAGGTGTCATTTTTCCAGCAGTGTACACTCATTGAGAGTGCCTTGGAGCAAAGCGATAACGATTTTCAGTTTCTAGGGTTTGGGAGTACAAGGGTAGATTTCAAGATGATCCCTACAGAATTCAAAAAGGGGAACCTTAAAGTCCTGTTGTAATTGCCATATGGCCTGAAGGTCCTCCGTATCTGGAGGGGCAGTTTTCATGAGAGTAACTGGCAATCGGGGGGGGGGGGGTCTTTGCATGGGGATTGCCTTTAGGGACCATTGGCGTGTAGGGATTAACAAAAAATGCCATGCGCTAAACCATAAACCTTCCCAAGTCACCGGAATGCTCATAGCTACTGTTCCCTTGTGTATCTACACGATAGGGTACCTGTGGAGGATTCTGGGATTAGGGGACATGAAGGTGATTTTTTGTTTTTTTTGGGGGGGCGTGGCTTCCCAAAACTAGGGGTAGGTTTTTAGAGCCCCCGAGCTCTAGTATGTTGGGGTCTAAATTGGGGTCCCGTATTTTGGGAAACTACCATATGAGCTATAGGCTAAATTCCAAGTATCCCCCTGAACAAGCCCAAGACTACTCCCCTACTAACCCCCCTTTCAGGAGTTTAGACCCCTAAACCCAAAACCCTATACAACCCCCGTTTAATTTGGAGTTTAGACTAATGGCCCATACAAGTTTTTCAGAAACTTTAGGGTGGCGCGAAGGTGACTATGTAAGCCCTAAACCCTTGACCCTAAATCCGAAACCCTAAACCTTCAATCCTAAACTTAAACCTTAGATCCCAATCCCTAAACCTGAGCCCCTAAACCCTTTAAATCCCAATCCCTAAACCCCAAACCTTAAACCCTAAACCATACATGGGTGGTTGTCAAGATTATTGTCCTTTTTTGGGGGTCCCTATGATAATACGGCACCTAATATTTAGGGTACCCAAAAAGGGACCATAATTTTGACAACCACCCACATAGCCCAATGTAGTCCCCAGCACCAAGGCATGGCCAAGCTAAATCTGTTTGATGAAGCGGCCTACAGGCAAGGTGCTTAGCTACGTTAGGGTTTAGGGTCTAGTATTGAGGACTTAGGGCTTAGGATATAGGGTTCAGGGTTTAGGGTTTAGGATTTAGGGGTTAGGGTTCAGGATTTAGGATTTCGGGTTTAGGGCTTAGGATTAGGATTCAGGATTTAGGATTTAGGGGTTAGGATTTCAGTATGGTACACCCTGGCGGCGTGTATTTGTGGGGATTAGCTTTTCGGTCATCCTACAGATACTATATAGGGCCCACATTTGTGGGGTTCGTGAAAAAGCATATAACTCAGGGATTTTATAGTTCTGTGTAGTAGTCTCATTTAGGGTTCAGAGTTCAGGCTTAAGCGTAATGTAAATGGAGATGTCCTGTACATTTGTCTATAACTTCAAGTAGATTTTGAAGTGTAATTTGCAGCCTCAGGGGCTCTGAGCTTTGTGGTCTGGCTTTACTGGGAGAGCTGTGACGCCGACCGGACGTTGTCAAGTGCTAGTCAGGTTTCCAGAAAACCAAGTTCATGTCAAAGTTCCCTACCCCGCCAAAAAATTGGGACCTCGTATTGGACACTTCAGGTTTCTGATCTACGGCCACCTAGCAGACAGCCGCTGTAGCTCCCACACCAAATACAAACCTAAGCCCTAGACTCTACCTTCCATATTCTGGGCAAGCTCCATTCACCACGTTTGGGCTGTAAACCAAATTGCCCAATGAGCAAGGTACTGTACTGCCCTGCACCCAGCAAGAGTTAGCTAGTATGCTCAAGCTGTATATACAGACACCCCAACATACACTCATTGTGACTGTGTGGATTACATATTATAACATGACCGTTATGCCATATTGTTATATATGACCCCTAATATCAGCCCCAATACAGACTGTTATGTCATGGGGGCCGTGCCCAACAGATAGGAATCTCGCGGAGCTGCTCCTTTCTGAAGCAAGTCTCTTCAAGGAGATCAAGGACTTCTACAGGTGCATGCGCATCCTATCGCTTGCCTAGTTTTCGTGGGTCAGGGTTGCAGATATATAGACATGTGTACATGTGTATGCGCGTGTACACTATATATATATATATATTTAT
>CAJNIZ010046094.1:70615-90398 GCA_905231905.1 Symbiodinium pilosum | reverse complement strand
TAGAAAGGATTACTTGCAAGGTCAGGGGTAGTCACAAAAACTTTGCAAGCACCCCGAATGAGTAGTATTTTATTTGGGGATATTATGGTACCCATTATAGAGTAAGATTACATCCTCCTTTTGTGGTATAGTATTTTATATAAGGAATATAATCTTACTAGGTTCAACCACAAAAAAAACACTACTCAAATGGGTTGTAATTATAGCTGTGTACAACCGAGCTCAACTACATCCCCCAATCTATCCCTATATCCCTCTATCCAGTGTCTAGACAGTCGCCCAAATCCCACCTACACGACCTGTGGGCCTTCGAGCAGACCCACTCAGACCTAAACCTAACGGACTACTATGCCCCAAAAATGCGACAGGAAAAACTTGCGAAGCTGCTGGTTAGCCCAAAATAATGGGCCATTACGCCCCAAAAATGGGAAACTGTTCTCGAAGGTTTTAGTCTACCTAGACCCTCCAATGTAGTACCTATTTGATTGTCCTTACAAGAGTCCTAACCAAAAAACCATACCGAACCTAAAAAGGAACTACATTGGAGGGTCTAGGTAAACCCTAAACCCTAAGACCTATAGTCTAACTACTGGCCAAGGTAGACCCTAAAACCCGACAGGGCACAGAGCACTGACCATGGATGAGATCCATGAAATCCAGGAGGTGCTTGACAAAGCTCCTAGGACTTGAGAGTCAGGGCTTTTAGGGGTTTAGGTTACGGCTGGTCCCCAAAAACCCACAACAAATGGTGGTTGAATGCTCAAGCAATAAGCTTGCAACGTGGGTAGCGAGACCACATGGAAAGTCGGGGGATCTGGTTGAAAGTCCGGTGCTTAGAGATTTTGAGATCTGCGCTTCAGGTCGGTTCTGCTGGGTAGGCCGTTGGGCTATTAGAAGCTTTTCCTGCCTGGGTTTCATAAGGAGCTCTGTATTAATGTTTTCAAAGAACGCTAAATGAAGATGAAATTTAGCGTATTGGGGTGAAAGAGATTCAGGCCTTCGGTTCAGAGTAAGTAAGGAAGGCTCAGGGTGTAAGGTTTCGATGCATGGTGTAATGGAACTTGATGGGGGGGGCCTTTGAATACAATCATGAGACGGTGGCCTCACAGATTCCCTCAGCCTCTGGCGATACAACTCAGATGGACAGCAATTCATGTTTTTGGATGCTATAGTACTGAACATTGTATCATGCTTTTTGGGTATCTTGCGAAGTTCAACCGCCAACAAAGCTGCACACCTGGAATCTTGCAACACATCAATAAGGGATTGTGCAGCGTATCAATCCCCTCCAAACAACTGGATCCAGACAAAATCGAAAAACGATACCATAGCTATTTTACGCGATCATGTGGTCCACTTGAATCAGGTCATGGAGCTGGACTATGATAAAAGCAGTTCTAAAGGGACCCCAGATAAGGAGAACCCATATTAGGAGACCTAAGAGGACCTTGAGAAGCCCCTAAACCCTAAACCCTAAACCACGCTTTAGGGTTCAGGGTTTCGGGAGGCCTTGGAGATGTCTTTTGGAGTCCTTAGTCCTTGGTCATGAGACCCCCATGTACGGACACCCCACTCTAAGGCTCTAAGGGTTCCTGAAGAGGCGCCTTCAAACAACATTGGGGACTCAAATTAGGAGCCCTGGTGGGCACTTGTAGGGTTTAGGATATGTGGTATGAGGAGCTTTGCCAGAAGATCCATGTAGAGAGGAACCCAAAGGTCTCTGCATCGACCTACCGAAAGCCTCAATTAGGATTTGGGGTGTTAAGGGGGTCGAACCCAAGGCATCGGCGGCAGGGACATATCAAGCCCTCGACCGTAAAACCCTAAACCCTAAACCCTAAACCGCGTGTGAATCCTGAAATTTTGGCAGACCGTCACCGAGGTCTACGGAGCGAACCACATTTGGAAGCTTCAGGTAGCAAACCGGCCAGATATTGGGTCTGGGGATTAGGTTTCAATGTTTAAGAATGAGGTTTCCGGGCTTTTGGGTTTTGGGATTAGGTTTCGGGATTTAGGTCTAAAGATTTGGAGTTAGGTTCAATGATTAAGGTCTAGGCTTGAGAGATTAGGGTTCCGGGTTGAGATTAATTACGTGGAGCATGGTTTGCTGTAAGTAGGGTCACAGGTACTGTACCTGGCACTCTCCTGGAGGAGCCATAGGCATTCTATACAGAGGAGGCATAAAGGGTTGAGGTCAAGCGTGTGCGATTTGGGACTTCTTCTAAAGCCTAAACACTAAACCCGAATCCTCAACCCGTAACGTAACTTTGATGGTTTACGCGGCGCATGTGTGGAGTGAGGTTCAGGGATTTGGGTTTTGGTTTTTAGGTTTGGTTTTGGGGTTTAGGGGATAATCTAGCTGGCACCTTGGGATAATGATTCAAAATCTTCCTTGTTGATTTTTGAAGGGATCTATTCACAAGCCGTTCTGGGGTGCCTTTAAAGCAGCACCCAGTAGTATATTGTCAGCGGTTACCCTGTCTCAGCTGATGTAGTGGTAAGCTAGTTGGGCAAGTACCTTCCGCAAACTAGCATGGAACTCTAAAAGAATTTTGCAAAGTCGGGGCGGAGGAAGCCTTATATCCCCAGACCTAATAAGGACTGGAAGTTCAAATGGGACCCTACAGCTACCATGTGCCTTTTTATAGGGTCCTTATTTTGTGTTGCTTGGAGCTAGCAAAATAATGTTAGTGCAAATGGGCAAAACCATGAAACTTACGGCATGGATTAGGGTTTTGACTTAAGGATTAAAACCGAACTTCCAAACCTGAGCTCCAAGCAAGTCGTCCCGAGACGTCCATGATTAGGGTAATTAGTGAATGGTGGGGGGGGGGTCCCCAAAGTAAGGCGTACCTTTGTGAGGGTCCCCATAATAGTCCCCATAATAAGGTTTATATAGTATTGCGGGTTTACGTTGGGGTCATAGGGGCACTTGCTGGGAGTTATAGCTCCTATGGTGGGGGGTGATTGCAGGGATTCTCTCTTCCAGCGTCCCCTTAAGCAGAGGTAAGTTAACCCCTTCACCTCTGAAACCTTAACACAGACCCATGATTAATAAACGCCCTCCACTTAACAGGGATTATAATAGGGATCTAATATTAAGGCCCTTAAAAGGGGAGGGCTTATAAAATCATGAGTCTGCATTACTTGGGGGGTTCATCAGACTAGGCAGCTACTTTCTAACTTGTAACCGGGATTACAAACCTTTCTTTCATACCCGGAACTGGGCTTGTGCATTGAATGACAGACTCTATACTGGGTTGCTGCTAAGGAACAAATTAAGTTACTATGAAATAAGGAAACCCAACTATTTATTATATACTCATATTATGGTAAGTAAATACAATTTCTGTTCCATAACAGCAACGCTGTATAAGTAGGGTTATAGCCCCAGTTATTATGGCCCCAGTTATTATGGCTAAGCCTACTGAACCGCAAATTGAGCTCGAAACTTAGGAGCCCGTGCAAGCGCCACCTGAGACCGTGGTCGTCAAGGTGCCGCGCGGAGAATTGGAGACGACTATTATTAATATCATTACTATGATGATGATGATGATGATTGGTATTACTATTGCTATCATGGCTCTCATTTCTACTATGCCTAGGAGGTTTGGACTTTGGCTGCAAAGGTCCAGGACTCACTTGGAATGAGGTAGGCCTGTGTCGCAAGGCTTTGACGAATGTATATAGCAATCCGTGGGAATAGCAGTGAGTCTATGCGGAGGCCCGGTAATTAGATCTGCCATGACCGTTTCATTAATCAATATTCTGAGAGGAACATGAAGTCACAAATTTTATGAGCATCCCAACAGGAACTAGATAGATCCTCTACGAAATGGAGACTTCGGAGTCCCTTTAGGCACTTTAGGGCCCAGGGTTTACGGTTTCCGGCCCAGGGTGTAGGGTTTAGGGCCTTGGGAATAGGCTTCATCGTTAACTTGGAGCCTTACATGGGACCATGAGGGCTATTGGGAGTCCACTGTTAGGGTCCAGGAATCCCTGAAGAATGTAATTTTGGGTAAGCACTTCCCCTGTTAAGAGTATCCCCCCACATGGTATACATTCCCCCTGAAGATACTGGTATTATTTAGGCTACTTATTCTTAGGGGACTTACAGGAGGGGATGAGTAGTTGGAGGATGGGGTGACTTGCAGGATTGAAGGTGGCTGCTTCTTCTTAGCTTAGATCCCCTGGTAGACTGCTGGCTCTTTGGGGGTTTAGGGGGTTTGGGGGGGTTGGGGTTTAGGGGTTTGGGGTTCAGTGTTCCTTACATCTTCCAAAAGCCATTCCAGTATGAAATGGAAATTCGGTTGCTATTGTTTATTGGCATAACACGTGTCCCTATTCTCAGGCTCCTTTTGTAGGCCCTACAGTACGTTACCCTGAAATGTGAAGTGCGCAAGCCCAAACTCCAAACCCTAAGATGTCTCGGGCGCTTGATTAACAGGAGTCCCCCGTAAGTATCCCCAAACACGATCATCGTTTTGATAGCTATCCGGAAACTCTAAACCCTACAAATCCCTTCATGATCCCTATACATCCCCATAGAACCCCTGCATAAGCCTATATACAACCCCTACGTAATTTTCGGAAAGCCCCCATTTGGGGGATGGTCCCTGAGGCTCCACAGCCGAGGGTCAAGAAAGAGCCGCCGACCGAAGCCACGGTCCCTTTGAAGTTGAGAGTTAGTTACCCAGACCCCCAAAAGATCCAAAACATGGAAGCCTCCAAAATGAACCCCTTTCTACAGTGGGGAAACTAGGGGAAGATTTCGGGGTTCAATTTTTTGGATCCTTTTAGGAGGTCTCGGTAAGGGTTTAGCATTTGGGGTTTCCTTTTAGGAGGTCTGGGTAAGGGTTTAGCATTTGGGGTTTATGGGTTTGTGTCCAATGGGCTTGGGGTCGAGAGACGAGAGGGGTGGAGAAACCTGCAACGGTTCCTAGATGGTTGAAATAGATCAGGGTTTAGGGTATGGTGAGGTGCAAAAAGTCCTCTATCAACCTGCAGAAAGAAAGCTGGAGTCGGTCTGCATCTGAACCTCCTTGTGGCTTTTAAATCTGAAGGGGGTATGAACTAGCCAGATGAGATATACGATGGGGCTGAGAGGCCGAAGTATAGCACTTGGATCATGAGCCCGACACCCTAAAACCTAAACCTTGTCATGGTGTCTAGGGCCCACGGCTGAAGGATTGGGATTCCGACTGTACAAGGTGAATTGTAGGAATTACGTGAGGCCTGGAATGGCCTGGACTAAAATTATAGTATATTCCTAAAAGGTCCCCCTTGACCCTATATATATATATATATGTATCCTCCTATAGGCCCCCCCCAGCCTAACTTTAGTCCGTAGCTCACGTATTTTTTGGGAGGAGGGGATGCGCAAAAAGAGATCCGAAACAAGTCTCTGGTGGCGCCTTAACAGGGTTACGGGTTTCGGGATCTCAAATTGCGGTTACCCGCGCTTTACCAAAAAGACTTCCAGACGTCTGCAGCTGGACATTTGAACACCTTTGTTCTTGCTGGTGTTCTCATGCTGATAATGATGAAAGAGCGCTTTATTGCATCTTTTTTTGGTTTCCGTCTTAGTTTGGGGAATGCCTGTCACCCTTATCTTTCCTTGTGGCTTTGGTTTGGAAGCTGTTTTTACTATTACCATAAGCGGTACTATTATTAGGGGGTGTATGGGGATTATATACGGATTATGCAGGGGTATTTAAGGATTATGTTGGTATTATATAGGCTGAATCTGTTTGAGGTTTCTTTGGATGCTTTGCCTTGGATTTTCTGGCTTAGGGACAGGGTAGCTCCAGCCTATACCGATCAGATTTGGGGGTTAGTGGCTAGAATATTCCGGCAGCAGTGAAGGAATACCATAGGCTACCAGAAAGCAAGCTACCCGCTTAGAAACGAGGAAAGCGGTCCAAGAACTCCCAACAAAATTGCCGATGATCTCACATCATCCCCATACGATCCCATCACACGCTCTCCGTAAATTTTAGACAGCCCGGTGAGAATTCATGCAAAGTCCCGTGTGCTGTCGTGGTACTTCATGCAGGTCCAAGTATCATCTGGCCCCGCTAACCTACTCTCCCTAAATCCGAAACCGTACACCCAAGCCGTAAACCTTAAATCCTAAACCCTGTTTTCCCCAAATCCTCTAAACCCTAAAGCTCAATCCATACAGGACCCTATGAAGACTACTGAGGGCCATATTGGCTTCCATGTCATCTTGGGGCACGTTAGGGATCCGGCACGCTTGGGTCTTGGAGTTTAGAGTAAAGGGCTTGGGATTTAGGATCTAGCTAAACCTAAACCTTAAAACCGAACCCCACAGCATCCTCAGCCCAAACCTCAGACTTCAAGCCTCATTCTAGGCGCCACCCTAAACCCTTCACCCTAAACCCCTAAACCCTAAACCCTACAGGCTCCAGCCCGGAAACCCGGCCGGCCGAAGATGAAGGCGTCCAGATACTGGCGGCATCTGCTTCAGGGCGCCGCCATGGTAAAGCAGCTGGGCCATGCCTTGGTGAGCTATAGTCTAAGCCCCTTAATGCGGAGGGATATATGGGGCTTCCCAAAAATTAGGGGTACCTTTTGGGGGGTCGCTATAATACGGATTATAGTATTTTGGGGTCTATATTGGGGTCCCCTTATTTTGGGAAACTACCATAAAGGGGAGTAGTATAGGGGTTATTTGGGGGGGATACTAGCAGTTTAGACTGTAGCTCTGCTGGTTTAGGGTTCTTGGTTACTAGGTTCCCCAGTAGTAACTTTGTTTCCTTGTTATTTTGGGGCCTCCTTACTCAAACTGAGCATTAGGAGAAGGGGCCCTCATTATCAAGCGTTTACTGGGGAACCTAGTTTTGATTAAGGGCTCAGAGCTGGGGGTCTAGGATTGGGGGTGTAGGGCTTAGGATTGTGGGTTTTAGGATATAGGATTCAGGGCTTCTGATTTAGGGTTTAGGGCTTAGGGTTGATGACGTACCTGGACCCTGCACAGGGGTCTAAGGCCTAGGACGTCTATGAGGGCCCTTGTTCCATGCTAGGCAGGGGAAGGGGTCCCGCCTTGCATGCTTCCAGGTCGGTATTGGACGGGTTGTATTGACTAAGAATACGTTAGGGTTTAGGGTGTGTGTCTCAACATAATGAATCCTGGGTTCAAGGCTTCAATCGGTCACGCTTGAAGGCTGGGTCTGGGAACCCGATGAATTTCTAGTTATGGGTTGCATGATGACCCCCACAATGGCCCAATTGAGGTTTTAGGTGTTGACAGGGGTAGGGGCTGGGGTGCTATAGAATTTTAGGTAACTACAAATGGTATGGTCCCTGATCCCTTGCATAAATGCGCTATACGGTACCGCAACTACACCTCAAAGGGCTAGGGCCCCTACATGGCGTTTGCGATGGTGTTCTCGACCTCTTCACCACGGATGGGTAATTCCCAAGAAGGGTCCCCTTGCAAGCCACCAAATACTTTATTTTGTTTAGGGACCCCAGAGCAGGAGTATCTTTCGGGAAACGCCTAGAAGGAAAAAAGTTCAGATACCGGACTTAGGTGTCGGGTTTTTGGCTTAGACCTGGATTTTCATCAGTGGGAGTGCCCAAGGAAACAAATGGTCGGAGGTACAACCTGAGGACCCCGTACTGCACTGCTGATCTGAAGCCCCTGTTTTTGGAGGGCAGCTTCAATCTAGCCAAGTCTGAAGTGGCTGCAGTGCTTATTACATTCTGAAACTTGCTGAAGGAGTACGTGGTCAAGTTAACTGCTTCGGGCCCAGGGGTTCAGGGCTTAGGCTTTGGGGCTCAAGGTCTAGGGCCTAGGATTTCAGGCTTAGACTTTTAGGCTTAGTGTTTCGAGCTTAAGGACCCTAAACCCTTAGTGTTTCAAGTTTAGGACTCAGATTTTTGCGTAGAACTCTGAGTTTCCTTGCTGGATAGAGATTCTGAAGGCCTTGAGGTGGCACCCTCAAAGGCTTGTCGCAGGAGGTCCTTTAAACCAAGACCTCTATTCTTTGCGGGATGTCTAGAATGGCTCAGAAAGGCTCGGAGGTATACTCAAAACCCGAAGAAAGATTCGATAGTTTCCCAAAATAGGGGGACCCCGATATAGACCCCAAAATACTCCAATCCTTGTTATAGGGCTCCGCAAAATGGTATCCCTGATGTTGGGAAACCCCCTCTACTCAGGCGTCCTGTGGCAAAAGCGCTAGCCGCGCCTAGGATCAAGTCTGAGGTCGAAGGCTCGTCACGGTTTTGGCTTGGGGGATTTCTGGGCTTTGTTTGCGGTTAAAGGAGTTTGGACGAGACCCTACTTGGAGGGTCAGGGGGACTGAGTAAGTAGGGCAATAACTAGGATAACTAGGGTTACTATATGGGTTATAGGGGTTATTAACCTACTTACTAAGTCTCCCTGACCCTCCAAGTAGACCCCAAACCAGTGCGCAGAAGGATTCCTCCATTAAGGGTTTTGAGATTCTGCAGTAGAAGGTAGATCTTGCAACTCCATAGCAGAACCCTTCTGTCTGTTTAGGGTTTTGAGGAGTGGTGTGTAGAATGCTTCCCTTGAAATTAAAATTCCCGCGCCCGCACCTGTCAATCGTCCCAACGTAGAACCGCTGTACAACAAACATATTCAATAATGGCAGCTGCGGCCAGGGGTAACTTTCAAAGGAAGGTACGGTGGATACTATAAATCCTGCATGACCCTAAGTACCATATACCTCGGGAATTATGGTACTCTAGTATATTTTGGTCATGCAGGATTTTTAGTATCAACAGTAGTTAGTCATCGAGAGGTTGATGACCCGCAAGCTGATGCGTAACCACATGTAGCCTCCTCTCAAAGACTCGGGTGCTTGCAGGACTTTTTTGGGCTTCCACGCTAATTTGGAGGACGGTAAAACACAGAACTCCTTGTAGCACGTAGAATTTTATGTCCAAGGCAGGCTGAAGTACATCGTAACCAGGGTGCGTGAGCCCTAGACCTTGACGTTCTCTTGAAAAAAGTAGGTTTTCGGTAATTGCCGGCTCCGTTCCAGTCAAAGTTCACCCTGCATAGAAGTATTTGTCCCGCTTGTATGGCTGTTTGTGGGTTCAGGTTCTGCTTTGCCTCTTGAACTCTTGGTTATACTAAAACTGTACATAATACTGGCACTTGTTCATCCTACTTCATGGTTTGTGGGACTCTGTAACGATGTACCACGGGGGTTCTAGCCGTACTATAACGTCCCCAACTCATAACGCCCCCACTTGGCTTAGTATAGGTTACCGCAATCAACTCTAGCCAGAAGGAGTAGTTGGTAAGTCCCATGAACCTTCAGGCAGGGTTTCACGTTTGGGGTTGGCATCCTAGGGTACCGGATGGGTGGTTTAAGGTTCAAGGCGTTGGGGGACTTCAGGGTACGTGGAGGGCTTTGGCTTCATGGCATAAGGATGTAATGTGCCTCGTGCAGATAGCTTCCGGCAGCATGTTATTTTAGGTAACGTAGAAGCGGAATAAGAATCTCCATCAGGGTCTTAGGATAGAAGATACTTCAGTTTTGAAACTTGAGCGAATTATGCTGGTGATTTTTCTGCTTTCTACAATAGGTCCTTTTAATCCGGGAACGTTGACTTCCGTATAGGAAGGGGGATTGGCTCAGCATCCACAGGATCAACCACACCCCTACTTGAAGGGGCATGGGGAGCTGGCAAGCAGGCTCATGCTGGGGATAGCTGGAAATATTGTATGGCTGTTAGGGAGTTACTCACATTGCATGTACTTCTGGGTCTAGGGTGTTATGTCCTGCGTCGAGCTGTATTTACAACACAACCAAAAGCCCCCTAGTATGCTTGTACCTGGGTTCTACAACTACGCTACGCTTACCTTTGAATCTCCAAGTACAGTATACCTTGAGGATTCGATCCAAAACACCAAGGCCACCAAATGAAAACCAAAGTACTGCAGGGCCTGAACAACTAGAAGGGCAAATTGCGCTCTGCTTATGTAAGTACAGTAACCAGACAAATTTTAAGGGATAAACTTTAGTACAGTCAGGTAACAAAAGTAATGCTAGTAATAACAATACGAGCGACGAGTCAGCACAAGTGTGTAGTATTTCATTTGGGGATACTGTGGTACCCATTATAAAGTAAGATTATATCCTCCTTTTGGGGTATAGAGTTTTATATAAGGAATATTATCTTACTAGGTTCAACCACCAAAAAAAACTCTACTCATTTGAGAAGCTTCCATCTCAGTTCAAGCAGATACTATGGAAAGGCTCCGATTCAAAAAGGGATCACCTGCAAGGCTCCTAGGGTTTAGGGTTTAGGGTTCAGGGTTTAGGGTTTAGGGTTCAGGGTTTAGGGTTTAGGGTGGGAAGCTTTCTTGAAGGACTGCGCTGTGTTTACTTTGGGAGGACCGCACGTAACCCTGAGACCGACGCTGTAAAACCCATAGCCGCACATACCAAAACCCCGAAAAAATCAGCCTTCCTGAACCTCAGAGAGCTTTCCTGTGCACCCTTATGGTTTGTACCCCTGGGTTTGGGTCCCTAAAACCATGGAATATGGTCCTTGATAAAGGTATTTGGGAAACAACACCTGGGTCCACAAACATTAAGCCCATCAACTCAAAATCTTCAAGCACCCCCTATGCCCTGAAACGTAAATTCTCCAAAGCCAGAAACCCCAAAGGCAGAAACTGAAGCCTTAAAAGCCCTAAGCCTTCAAACCCGCCGTTTAGGGTTTAAGGGTTAGGGTTTGACCAAAAAATATATACATATATGTGTGTATCTCTCTCTCTCTCTCGCTCTCTCTCTCCCGAAGGGTCCAAGGACCCAAATAGTAGGGCTTTAGGGTTCAAATACTACAATATTAATGGTATTTGGGCCCTAAAACCCCCATTATTTGGGTCCTTGGACCTTTAGGGTATATGCATACCCCTAAACCGTACAAATCCAGAACCCTGCAGGCCGGCCCAAGATGCTAGACCTTGCAAACCCTAAGCTTACCGGTTGTTAGTAGGCAATAAGGGAATATATTTTGGGTACTGCCCCCCCCCATATAACCATATTATAATTACTATCCAACTGTTACTGAGGGGGGGGGCAGTACCCAAAAATATATGCTATTGGGATTATAGAGGTGTATATTCCCGTATTCTTCCCTACTAGGAACCAGAAGGTAGATCCTCAACCCCTAAACCCTCAACCTTAAAGCCCTTAATCCCTAAACCCTTAAACCTTAAAACCCTTTATCCCCAAACCCTAAACCTTAAAACCCTTCATCCCTAAACCCTAAACCTTAAAATCCTTAATCCCTAAACCTTAAAACCCTTATTCCCTAAACCCACTTCTTCCCAAGGCCCCCCACGGGGCCCGCCGCTTCCGCGCAGAGTTGGCAGAGCTTTGCCTTGCTGAGGCGACGGGCTTACTCAGAGGGTCAATGCAATTAAGTACCTCGGGTTAGGTTCATAGTAATTATAGTACAGGTTTGGGATACGTATGTGATTATTGAGTACTTGGACCCTTAGGGTTAGCCCAGGGGTTAGGGCTGAGGATTTAGGGTTTATACTAGGGTTATGTAGGGGGTATATTGGGGATGTATAGGGTTTAGGGTTCAGGTTTCAGGGGTTGGGGGTTTTAGGGTTTATTGGGGGTTATATAGGGTTTATATCGGGATAATGGAAAAGAAAATTAAATGAAAACAACTATTTAGGGTTTAGGGTTTTCGAGTTTCAGGATTTTCGGGTTTAGGGGCTTAGTTTAGGGGATGAGGGTTTAGGGTTTATGGGGTTCAGGATGTTTGGGGTTTTAGGGTTCAGGGTTTAGAAGGTCAGGGGGTTAGGAGCTTAGGCTTTAGGGGCTTGGGGATGAAAGGGCTTATCAGGTCTTGATTTCGGGGTTAAGGGTTTGGGTTGGGTACTGCCCCCACCCAGTAACAGTGTGTACTAGGGGTCCTATTAAGGGCTATATATACCCCTATTATAATTACTATCCAACTGTTACTGAGGGGGAACAGTACCCAACTCATAAGGTCGTCATTTCGGGGGTTAAGGGTTTGGGGCTTGGATGTTGGGGGCTAGGTGCTCGGGGCTGAGATTTCACTGTTTAGGCTGCAGAGTTTGGAGGATTAACAAAAGGTTTGGGATTTTGGGATTTAGGCTTTTTTGGCTGAGGGGTTTAAGGTTTAGGGTTTAGGGGTGCGGGGCTACAGGGACTTATAAACACAGGGGAAACATACTGGATATGTAGGGTTCTACAGGGAATGAAGGAATGGATTCCAGGGTTTTGCGGAAACTGCTCATGAACTTAAATCTACATACAAGTCTTTTGGGAGGTATATAGGGTTTTGGATAATCAAGCTACCATAGTGAAGAATTCAAAGCACGACGATCAATGAAATAGAAGCTGAGATTACTCAGGGTCTAGAAGGTTCAAGATCCAAGGTAATCATGAATGAATGAATACCAGAGTTCACAACTGCGATGTTGCTTATGGTTTGGGTTTTAGTCTACCAGAAGTGAGTTTTTGGACTTTGGGCCTCGTTGTCTCCATGGGCTGATAGTGTTAGTGTGTGTTTATGACCCTAAGGGTCCAAGTACCTATACTAACCATATACTTACCCAAAACCTGTACTATGTTTACTATTACCCTAAACCCAAGTACCTAATAATTGGGTACTTGGACTCTTAACCCTAAACCCTAAACCCTAAACCTATATACCCTTATATATCCCTATATACCCCCTTTAAAGGGACCTAATTATTGGGTACTTGGACCCTCTGGGTGAGGCTTATCAGAAGCAGGGGCTGAGCGCATAGCGGTCGAGGGTGTTTGAGGGTGCAACTTCTTGTTCGGAGCCGGATCTCAGGAGTATGTTAACGGTTTCGGGTCTGTGGTTTCTGGGTCGAGGGGTTGACTGCTTAGATTATATGTGTAGGGTTGAGGGGTTGCAGATGTGAGGTTCAGGGTCAGTTTAGGGTTTGGGGATGTATTTTGGTTGGGTGTCGTCATTGTCGACGTGCAGATGATGTGGATCCGCATGAGAGGTTCTCTACGATCACAGCTTATCTACAGAAGCATACCGGATCCGGGGCATCTAAGAGATAAAGGTACGTACGCCCTTGCCCCTTGGCCCAGAAGTGGCTTCCGCGCTAATTTAGACCCATGATGAAAAATGAACCTCCTTTTAAGGGGCTGAATACTAGGATCCCTATGATAATCCCTATTAAGGGGAGGGGGTTTATTAATCAGGGGTCTACATTAGTCTGGGGGTGGGAAAGCCTTAAACCCTTAACCGGACAGGCGCCGGAAGTTGTCTCTTTATGCCAATGTCCGGAGCAGGCTCCCGGATGCTTGGGTGGGTCAGTTTCTCTGGATTTTTGTGGGCCCATGAGTGGTAAAAAATACCCCAAAGGTCCAGGTATCAGCATAGTTTACGATTCAGAGTTCGGGGTGTGGGTTTTAGGGAGTAGTACACATTACACATACGTATCTTGCGCCCAGATGGATTTCCTGTGTTGATAAGGCATACTTGGGGCAGATACATTTAGGTTTTGAGTCTTGTCGAGTTGAGTAATTGGAACCTTGAAATCATTATGCGGTGTTCTGAGCTGCATATGGATTTAAGAACCAAGGATCAGGGCATTAGCGTCTTGCTTGTTAGTTACACCTGCAGTTCTACATGCCATACAGCTTATGGGGTCCTATGCGCAGCCATACTTTTATCCTCATATCTTATCTACTTAAGGGTTCTCATATAGGTAGAGGTGTCTCGACGCTGGTGTGCACCAGCCCTAAATGTCAGACTGGTTCTCACGATGCTTGGAAGTATCCCGGGTGGGAGAGGAAGACGCCAGGAAATAAACCCGCCAAGAGGTCCCAATACCCACAACAATAGCCTTCATAACCGTTATTTGAGGTAGATGCCATGATTATGGGTATTTGGACGGTAGCCAGCTCTGAACGCAGGACTTTGAAATTCCTTCTGTCAGGGCCCCAAATCAGAAAGAGTCGCTAGTTCGAAAGGCAGCATGGTTCTGCCATGGGCTAGGGATGCTCACTGCTGTTGCCTGTGATAGCTGCACAAGTTCACGGCTGCAGCCCTGCATTGCCCACTTTGCACCTATACGCTGCAAACACGCGCGGGTGGTTGTCAAAATTATGGTCCCTTTTTGGATCTTTATTATAGTACGGCACCTAATATTTAGGGTTCCCAAAAAGGGACCATAATTTTGACAACCATCCACATGAAGCAGATGTTAATGCAGCCTGGTTGTTTTCCTCCACTACAGCCGATGTCAGACAAACTGAGTGCATCACACTTTGCAAGCGGCATAGTCCCTTTAAGTAGATAAGAGTATGGAGTATGTGAGGATACTGTTATGGTTTAGGCTTGGGTCCTTCTCCGCATCCTCTTCTTGGGTATGATTCTTATGCGGATGCTCCAGAAGATAGTCACATTGGCGGGTCTAAGTAGGGTCTAGGTGCCCTGATCACTGTGTGTAGGTTGCCGCCGCAAAGAAGGAGCCCGTCGCAAGGACAGGAAGAACGCAGAGATGGCTTTGAAGGGTGCAGTGGTTTGTATAGTCAGGAAGCTGTATTCTGGCCTATACTTTATAGAGATCCAGAAGACATTCAGTATTAATTAGGATCCGAAAATATAAGTCTCAAGATGAAAGCCCAAAGAAGGACATTTGAGTCCATGGCAGACCTAAGTTGCTTGAAAGTCTAAGTAAACACGCTCATTACAGGGCCAAGGTCAGGTGTGCAGCTAGGGTCTGGGGTTTGCTTCTGGGCGTGCAATCCCCGTAGTAGTAAACCTCCCCACTCCCCTCGTAATTAAGTTTATCAAAGGTTTAGGATTTGGGGGTAATGCTATTGTTGTGCGTAAGAATCACTGAAGTATTCGGGGAGATGATTGATCATCTACTGTATGCTGCATGCCCAGTACTCCCAAGCCGCATTGGAGGCTGTGCGAGATGCAGGCTTATGGGTTTAGGGTTTAGGGTTTAGGGTTTGCTTATGAATTCTCCGGACGGCGAGGTGAAGTGGTAATTCCTTCCCTCCAATCAGTCTTCACAGGCTCCAGAAAAGCGCCAGACTTGCTGTAAACCCTAAACACCCTAAAGCCCCTCAACCCCAAAACCCTAAACACTCCAAACCCCCAAACCCTATATAAACCCCAATATAAACCCTATATAACCCTATTTGTCCATGTCATGGGGCTCCCTTACCCCCGCAGTCTCCATAGGGCTTGACCAAGCAGCAGGATGCCAAACCAGGAGGAGGCCATCATCGCAGCTTTATGGCATTTTTGGGGGTTATATAGGGTTAATATTGGGGTTTTATAGGGTTTATATTGGTGTTATATAGGGTTTATATTGGGGTTATATAGGGTTTAGGGTTTAGGGTGTAGGGGTTAGCTGTTAGGGTTTATAGGGTTTAGGGTGTTGGTTTAGTCTTTTGGGTTTGAGGGTACCTTGTGATCCCTATAGAGATATCAGGGGAGTTACCGGGCTCATTCGTCAGGATTATTCAACAACAGTGCTCGTTCCAGGAGACTTGCATATGCTGGGTTATGTTCTCCCTTACAGTACCCGTTGCCACAATGGGTAATAGGGTTTTTAATGGCTTAAGAAGGCTTGTTTAAGTACACTTACTCTAAGGGGGGAATGGCCCCATGCACAGGAGGGAATCCGACAGCTTGAAGTTGTACACCTAAACCCTAACCTCTAAGCCTAGAAGCCGTAGGGGTGTTGGAGGCACACGGTTTAGGGCTAGGGTGTATGCGATGGTGTTTCAGAAAGATGCGTACCCGGTAGCACAAGCTGTGTGTGTGTGTGTGTGCGAAAGGCCATGGTTTCAGGTGTTACAGTTGCCCCTTAAATAGAAAGAACATGGGGTATATGAGGATCTTACTATGATTTTGGTCAATGCCATATTCTTTTTACTTGAGTGGGCTAGTAGGTGTTAGCGGGCACCCTGCCCCTTGGAAAGCATTTGTTCAGAAATTGGCGCGGCAGATTCTTTGAACAGCGTGCTGCTCAGAAACTTTGAACCTCGAACTGAACGCCCCATGTCCTAAACCTGAAGTAAGCACAAAACCCTAAATTTAAAACTTCAGCCTTATCCGAACCCGCAAGAGCCAATATGCCTATTCTTTTTCATCTTGCAGACGGCTGTTTCGACACATCCCCAAGAACTTTGCCTCCTCTTTCGTGGAATAGGCGGTCCAGGGTAATCATCAACCCCATGAGTAATTGCACGTAAAATCCAATCTGAGCCCCCAAGTCCTTAATAGAGTGAAAATGGCTTAAAATACATGCTTATAGATACCGAAACTTCATATGTTTTTTCTTTCCTTCCCGTGGCATTCTGCATTATTGGGTTGTAATTATTTGAAGGCCCAAGCCCACTCAAGAAATTGGGTCACACTTACCCTGAGCCTCCTCGTACGGAAAGGAGCGACCGAACAGCCAAGGCTTCGTTCCGCGCCCAAGTGACGACCTCACTTCAGGCCTGAAAGCTAGCACGAATAACCCAGAGGGTCCATGTACCCAATAATTTGGTACTTGGGAATTGGGTAATAGTAATTATAGTATTGGTTTTGGGTAAGTATATGATTATTGGGTACGTGGACCCGTATAGGGTAAGGTTTTAGGTTTCAGGTTTGTAGGGTTTTAGGCTGAGGGTTTGTTATGCTTGCGGGTTTTGAGGGTTTCAGGGCTGAAGATTTTAGGGCTAAGGCTTTTGGGTTTTAGGGGGTTTAGGGGGTTTTGGATTTAGGGGTTTGCCTGTGGCTGTCCTGCAGCAGGGCATGAAGGAAAGGATAACAGCATAGAAGCCGTGTTGTGTTGGGCATGTAGAGGGGCTACTATGAGGATCTGTTCCTCCATTGCCTGCGAACAACCAAAAAGTTTGCCGTCCCGTAGGTTCATTCTTTGGGGGTTTAGGGTTTAGGGCTTGCGGAGAGACTTGCATGTTCATTTCAGTGGTCTGGGGCTGTGTGTAGGTGCGTCTGGATTTAGAGTCTCTCAAATCAAATTCCAGCGGCGTCATGTGGAGAAGCCTCATGCGACAACAACACGTAAACAGAGCTGCCTTCACAGCGCCAAAGACAGCTGTTCCAGATGTTTTGCACTGTTGTTTTATCTTATTGGGCTTTAGCAGGGGATAAGGGAACATATTACATCGGGGCTATACGGGGAGTCTACTCCCTTAGGCCAACAACCAGTAGGTGATATTCCAAAAGAGAGATACCACAACGGTCCATCTACAACCATTACTTTCCAAGCCCTAAACTTCAATCCTTACATTCTACGATACACCCTACACCTAAAGCCTGTACACCTCAATCCCTGTATACCCGAAATCTAGAGCCTGTACATATCAATCCCTTAGTGACCCTGGAAGCCTTATGCCCTAAACCGGCCCTAAACCCTGAACCCTAAATCCTCAACCCTAAACCCTAAATCCTAAACCCTAAATCCTAAACCTTATAAGCCCTAAACCCTAAATCCTAAACCCTAAACCCTAAACCTCTGTTTCCGGAGTCCCTGAGCCAGGAGTCGGGTTGGAGCTTCTGTCTGGGAGAAGCACTTGGAGACAACGCGGTGCATCCCTTGTCCCCCCATGGCAGGATAGAGGACTAACGCTAGGGTTTGGGGTTTTAGGGTTTAGGGTTTAACCCTCAGCAGTAAACCTCAAGCCCTAAATAGTAGTTTCCATTTTATTTTCCATCATCCCAATATAACCCTAATATGACCCCAACATAACTCTAAACACTAACCCTAAACCCTGAGCTTCAAACCGAACATCCTACCTAACTGTTTAGGCATTACTGCTCAGAAAACAGGTTTTAGGGTTTGCGCTGAGCAGAAGGCACTGTTGGAGGGTTATGGGGTTATAGAACTGCAAAGATAGGATGTGTGGGCTGCGGGTATGGTCAGGGTACTTGGGGAGTTGAGGGCTCAAGCTTCCAGGGCTCCTGCCTTTTAGGGCATAGGGTTTAGGGCTCAGGGTTTAGGGCATAGGGTTTAGGGTGAGATTACCGGCTTGTCTTCATGAGTCCACCCATCAGTGCCCGAAGAAGCACGCGATTAAGAGAAAGGTTGAGAGCTCCGCACTTTCCTTATAAGGGTCCAAGTACCTAACAATCATATACGTACCCCGGAACTGTACTGTGATTTCTAGTACCCTAAACCCACGTACTAATTCTTGGGTACTTGGACCCTCTGGGTTTCTCCCAAGCCGCATTTCGAATCCGTTCAGCACTCTTGAAGGTCGTTCCGGTTTAAGCGACACTTCTAACTCAGGACTCTGCTTAGAGAGACGGTCTTAAAGACTTCAAGGGTGCATGTTCAGCATTTATGCGAAAACTGCTTTGGAGAGTCACGGGGCATCACGTTGCGGCTACATAATGGCCCGATAGATCTGTTGAGATATTCATGTGCCATATGATGTGGACAGTTTGTATTGTGCAGCTGTTTTATCTCAAGCACGTTGGCATGTGTGAGAGCGGAAGCATGTAGGGATTCTTCCGCCGCCTCAACGAGATTGGGTCTAGGGCGAGTCTAGGGTTTATGGGCCTTAAAGCCTTAAGGCGTTGGATCTTGCGTCCTAGTGCGTTTGCTTCAGTGATCTGAGCTAACTGCAGATATACACAAACAGGCACAACAGAGGCACATAAGTTTAAATGTTTCCATGCCAACAATGGGCAAACAGGAAGTTCGAAGTATGCAAGCGCGGGCTACGCAAAGCCGCGGCTATGTCATGAGAACAAACCTATTACCTTGCGGGTGTTTGGATGTCTTGGATGGGGTTCTCAGCCCGGACATATCCATGCGTTTTTCTCAGTACCCTCAACCCTTGAAAATACTCAGGGTGACCTGCCTTGTATTGGGGTCCACTCCGCGCCAACGATGCGGGGGTGGTGTCCATGACAACGACGACGCGGGGCCTGGATAAGGAATTTCTCGCCACGGTCCCAGAGGATCTTCTAGGTTGTGTGAGTTTGTGCTTAGGGTTAAGGGTCTGGGCCTAGGGCTGGTTCATTTTACATTTTCAGGCTCAGGTGTTCGGGCTCCGGGGGGGCTTAGGGTTTGGCCTAGGGCTTAGGCAGGGGCGCCGAGCTCGTGATACTGATGGTTTTACTAGTGTCATGTCGGGCAACATTGCATCTTGCCCCCCGCTTGTAGGAGAAGGTATTTCAAGATGCAGACACACACACCAAATTCGGTAATCTGCAGTCGCTTATAGTGAGGCTCCTGCCGCTGTCAAGAGGGCCCGGGCTTCTGCATAAGTTTTCCCCATTCTGGGAGCAATGACGTAGGCGAACTCCCATATCCAGAGACATAGTGGTCGGCAAATGAAAAACGTCACCCCATCACTCTCTATATTGGTAAAACCCCCCAGAATCCCTGCGGAATCCTTATACAGAAGGGCCCTTACTTGGGGAAACCCTATTCCTCAAACCCTCATCCTAGCCTAAAGCCTATGGGTCCGCATCACCCTTTAGGGTGACCTAAGGGTTCAGGGTTTAGGGTTTACAAACCACCGACTCTGATGCTAACGGGTCTTAATTAACATCTGGTAACCTCATCTAGTTAATGACGAGTTTTACAGGCTGTGTGTATATATATATATATATGGTACCCCCCCCCCTCAAAGATCTATGTTTTTTTGATCTCTTTGCTGCTCTTCTCATTCATATCATACTCTTTCTTACTCACCAGCATCTCATGATCATCTCGTCAATGGAATATGGTGGATTCAAGATCCAAGATTCCTCAGGACTC
>CAJNIZ010046094.1:44407-65585 GCA_905231905.1 Symbiodinium pilosum | reverse complement strand
TAGTAGTCTCCATGTTCTTTTCCGTTATCCCTTCATTCTTTCTATAAAAGCTCATGTTTCCCTTGTAAACCCGTATATATTTGGGTCCATGTTGACCCAAAGCTCCTTGGCAATTCATGTTCGCAGTTTTGCAGGTGATACAATGCTGCTAGGCATTTCAGCAGCTCTACGGGTGCGCCTTCGTGAGTTGTTCGGAGCATGTGGGATAGACATGGGGGCTTCTTAAGCCTCTAAGTGCAAGACTACAGCTTCAAGCAAGACCATTTTGTTTTGGGGGTTATATCGGTCGGAGTCGGGGACCGAAGTATGGGAAATGCACGCACTTCCTTGCGGTTGTGTAGCATCGCTATACACTTGCTCGGAGTCTATGTTGGGCTCGACATAGGTGCAGGTAGGACCAAATGAAGGGTTCACAGAATTGGGCTTATCAGCTACAAATCATTGTGCTACGCAAGAGGAGTCTAGGAACGGCGTAACTCTAAAATGAAAAAAGTTAAGGTCTAAGAATTCAGGGTTTCAAGCCGAATCCTGGCAATATTTCGTGAGCACTCTTGGGCGGCGCATGCAGGACAAGGATTGGCTTGCTAAGCCGTAGCCGTTTTTATGATTTAAGTTACCAGGGCTCAAATTGGCCTGCCCCTGCCCTACTCATGCAAAGGAGAATTGGGGAAGGGATCCTTACAGTAGTTCCTGGATTATCACAGCTGCAAACCCCTCAAGCCTTTCATATGAGCCATAATCTAAACTCCTTAGAGGGGGGTCTTATAGGGGACTATATAGGGGATTACTATAAAGGACATTAAGGGGGGTAGTAGGAGTTTAGACTATGGCTCATATGGTTGTAACTGCATTTTAGTATCCCTTATGCGTAGGTTACAATTACCCTGAACCTCCAAGTACATTCCCTAGGGATCCAAGTATACAAATAATACCTACATTGGGCCCCAAAGTCTGTAAATATTACCTACATTTGGCTATTTGGATCCCTAGGGTTACCCTGAACCTCCAAGTACATTATGGGCTTGAGGTAGGATCAGCCAGTGCACCTCGGAGGCCTTTTGAGTTCCCTCAGCTGAACCCAAGGCACCGAAGTCTACTTTGATGGGACAAGGTTTAGGGAGGAGCTGACATCTTAAAAACGACAGGACTGCGGCCTATAAGGATAGGGACGGGGTTCTTAAAAAGGGAGGTCCCTCTCTGCATCTTCCTTGAATTGGGAGTCCACCCGTTCTAGGCTGAGGTGGCCAGAACCCGTACCCACATCAAAGAAGCTTTCAAAACTCAAAACACGAGCCCGGACCGCTTCGGATGGCCTCTTAGAGCCGAAGCACTGGTCTCCAGGTGCAAACGTGGGATGGTGGAATGGATACTTATAGTCGTCCTATAGAAACCGCAACAACGTAGCAGTACGTGGTAAACCTCAAACTCTGAAGCCTCTGCAGTTGGAAGAGGGCCCGCTGGAAAAAACCCTAGATATCTCTGCAAACCCCCTTGTCCTTCACGTTTTCCATTTTCATTCCCACCCCTAGACTAAACCTTCAACCCTTGACCCTCAACCCTAAACCCTCACCCTCAAAAAACCATGCAAGATCTGGGTTGCTGTTAAGGAATTTAGATCAAGTCACCATATTGTGTATATATATATAGAGTGATGCATATGGTTTGCCAAATATAGTCCTTGAAATTCAATTCCTTAGCAGCAACCAGAGTCCTGGGCTTGCCAGTTACTTATGCCCCGGCGTCGCACGGCCCGGGCCCTCAGACTTGAAAGTTTGGCCCTGCAGTGTTTTCTGGATAGGGTCTCATATAGGAGGCGCGGGTTTGTGCGTGGGAGTTTTGAGAAAACTGGCCCTACAATTCCGGAAAGAAGGACCCCCATGATTCCTGGTTCATCCCTGGGGTCTACATTGAGAAGCTCTTATTGGAATTTTGGATAAACCCACGCTTCAATTCCCTAAACCGTAAACCCTTGACCACTGACCCCCTACACCCCAAACTTTCTGAACCCTAAACCCCTAAATCCTGAAACGTGTGGCTTTGTTTAGGGTTTATGGTTGGCGAAGTCCCTGGAGGGATGGTCCCAAGCTGTAGGGACTCCGTCGGAGTGTCAGGGACTTTGTTTCCCTAAACCCTGAACCAGCAACCCTACACCCTGTTTATAAGGTTTTGGATTTCGAGCTCATGTTTCGGAATATAGTGTTCAGGGGTTAGAGTTACGGGTTTAGAGTTGTAGGTTTATCTATGGTTGAGGGTACTGGGTGCCCCGCCCCATGCCCCAGCCTACACTTTTGGCACGCTGTCTGTGGTCAAATTGTTAGTTAAGTTGCCTATCCTATCCATACACGCGACGAAGTAGTACGCCAAGACTGCTTCTGCCACAATTATGGAGTCCTACCCTACGGCTGGATTCTCCCAACTCCAGAGCTCTGCGATAAAGCCTATCAACCGTAAACTCTAACACAGTAAACCCTAGACTCCGTGAATCCCACAACTTTCGAATTCCTGTGAACACTGCGTTCGTCCTACGTCAAGGCTGTTGGTGATGGACCACCAAACGCGGAGCCAGATTCATCGCTCCAGGTCATGGCGCTTTGAAGAGTGGAGGTGAGTGCAACGTAGAGGCCTGAATGATTACAAAAGGCCCTAGAGTATCGAACTACTATGAAGATTCGTAAGGAGTATAAGCAATGGATAGGGTTACTATGTAAGCCCCAAATAACCAGCTTTCAATACAAGGTTACAAAAAGCCCTAAACCCTGAACCATTATCTGTGTACATATATGGTACTTTCCCCAAATAGGGGAACCCCAATGTAGTCCCAAAATCTGATAATCTTTATTATTGGGACCCCCAACAGGTACCCCTAATTTTGGAAACTCCCTAAACCCCAAACCCTAAACCCTTGAATCCTAAACTGGCGAGAGCACCGCTGACCATATACATGGGCGCTCGAGCCTCTTGGGACAGGCCTCCGGCCTGGCACCATATCGAAGCTGCGGGCCTGGGAGGGTAAAGCGGGTCCTGGCAGCACTGAATACTATAGAGAAAAGCTCTGAAAATAAGGACTCCAACCCCCACCCAAGGGTTTAGGGTTAGCTCTCCAGAGCCCGCCCTGGGCCTCTCCTGGGGGGCCCCGGAAGGTTTCTCTGAAGGCCTGCCGTTTTCCCAAACCTTCCAGGGCCTCAGGGGCTTCCAGGGCTTCAAGGCCTCCCAGAACACCTGCAGGACCTTTCACAGCTCTTCCAAGCCTGACGGTGCTAGGCGTTGAATGCCAACATTGCTCAACCCTCCAGCACCTCGGACGCATGTCTGGTTAAGTGCGTGCACCTGTAAAGGCTTTGTAGGATTGATTCGTACATAGATCCACGTCTGGAGGCCGGCCAAGGCCTTCGCTACCCCACCGTGTTGCTCAAATCCTTTTCTCTGAAATTCCGGCAGAAGGACAGGCCTGGTTGAGAGCCTTCAGGGACCTGCATGACATTTCACAGCCTTTCCAGGCCTAATGGCTAATTCCCAAAATTTTTCAACCCTCCAGTGCCTCTGAGGCATTTCAGGAATTTGTAAGTGCTTGCACCTAAAGGCTTTGTAGGCTTGATTCGTACATAGTTCCATGTGTGGAGGCCGGCCAAGGCCTTCGCTAGCCCTACGCGTTGCTCAAATCCTTTTCTCTGACATTCCGAAACTTGAGAGTGCCGTACGCGTTGCTCAATCCTATTCTCTGAAATTCCAAAATTTGAGAGCGCTCTCTGCGGCGGCGTGATGAGGAGTGAACAACAGACGTGGGGAGAAAAAAAACAAGGAAGCCCCCCTTGCTAGCGGGTTTTGGGGGGTAGGAACCCTAAACCCTAAATGACCATAGTTTGGGTGGCTGGGGTGGGACTACTAAGCTGCGCAAGCGCAGAAGAGGTGCGCGCCCCTAACCCTAAAGAAAAGGCGCGCACCCCACGCGCGTCCACGCGTGCACACCCTAAACCCTAAATCCTAAACCCCAAACCCTAAAAATCTATGTATATATGGAACACATCATGGGAGTCCTTGTGTGTAACTTGGATTCAACTCATCCGCAAGGATGACAGTGAGACTTCAGTGGTTTTTTAGGGTGTAAGGGACGGGTAAGAATGGACAATAAAATGGAAACTACTACTGGGTTTAGGATTTAGGGTATGGGGTTTTAGGATTTAGGGTTGGGGTTTTGAGGTTTAGGGTATGGGGTTTTAGAATTTAAGGTTGGGGGCTTTAGGGTTTAGGGTATGGGTAATTCTGGACTCCTCGCTAGAAGCTGGAACCCTGAAGCGGTCAAGGCTTGCATGTGATGACAGTTGCCATACTTATTTCCTGACACGTGGCAAGAGCAACCTTAACCCCTACCTGAACCCTTAAAAGTAGGTAGAATAATGGCCCTTCGGGCTATTTTAGGTGATTTAGGGCTATTATTTTACATACTCTCGGGGTCCAGGTAAACCCTAAACCTTAACCGGGCGGAGGGGGGCAAGGGAGAGGTCGGCAGTAATGAAGGGGCAGTAGCAAATGAAACGATACCTCAGCGGTTAGGTTCAGGTGTTTGCCATCTTGGAAGCTTTTGTGATGGCATTGTGAATAGGATTTCACGGGGGGATTAGGTGTGTGTTCAATATATACATGCTTGTATTACGCAACCCTATATTGTCGTGTATGGGGTTCAAAGGGGAGTATCTAGTAATTAAGGAAAAGAATACGGAACCTACCATTGGGGGCTTAGGGTATAGAGCAGGTGGAGGCATCAGGATTAGGGGCACCTCTTTGGGGGTCCCGACAATATCGGAAATCCCCTAATGTGGCCTCGACAAATCTAAACTGCGTCGTGCGATCTGGTGCTTTTTACCTTTCGCGTGCAATCTCAAGGGAGGCGATTATGTTTGTCTACCTTTACGGACAGTTTGATTTGTTGAGCGGCCCATTCGTTGTGAAACGCAGACGTTGCTTTCCCAAAGAGTCCAAGCAAGCAAAAATTGTGTATTGAAGGGTTTGGCTACTGGGAATTTAGGGGCTTAGGCTTTAGGGACATGTTTTGGATAGGTACATGATGCGTAGGGCCTCTGCTTTTTTCCAGACCTGCATCGCAGGCTGTGGGCGTTGACCCTCATCCGGTGGGCTCTCTCCGCAACCACTAAGGGTCATCAAGGGCTTAGGGTTTAGGGAGTATGTATATGAGGTGTAAGGCTACTTCAATTAGTTCTGACATGATGGTGGCTTCTAATCTAAAGAGAGCCTAATATATTCAACTACAAGTACAGCAGCTCTTTGTGCGAACTGTTAGTGGGCGCGTGGAGAGTCCAACTCGTCCATTTTCCTCGGGCTTCCCCAAATGAAAAGGTTTCTGCAATTGGAAACCATAGAGTCTTTCTTTTTTGGGTCATACACCACTAATTTGGAGGTCCGCGGCTCCTTCTAACACCATGCAAGATGAACAAAGCAGCCCTTTGTTCTTAGGTTATTGGGTATCCCAGTCTAAGCTGGCCTAACTTTGAAGAGGGTTTCAGGTTTACCTGGAGCCAAACATGTGAAACAAAATTAGGGGCCCCTTTTTTAGGTCCCGGGTCAAGGACTTTTTGAGTTCCGGAATGAATTGGGGGTCCCCTTGTTTTTTCCATAAAAATGGTCTTTCGATTCTTTGTAGGGGCTTCAGGCCATGTCATCAATCGGGAACCTGCGCCCGGTGCATATAGCTCTTCGTCAAAAGCGTTAGTTGCCGTAAAATGTTGCCGGGGCAGCATTGAGGCAAAATAACTGTGATCCATATGTTGGGGGATTTGTGAAAAGCGCATTGTTACGTTTTTTTCTGGCAACTCTGTATTGCTGGCCCTGATGGAACATTACAATCTGCGGACCCCCTCCACTAATGACAAATGTGGCTGTCCATAAAGCTGCAGAAAGTATCCCCTAACCTCATCTTACAAAGTCCGGAGGAGGGGACTGTCCAGGTTCGGTTTGGCCTTGTGGGAATGTCTCTATGCGGGTAGTACTTTATTCGAGGATGCACGTGACAGGCGATTCAAAGGGCATCGCAGAATGGATTCCCGGACCTTGGACTATTCTAGATCTTTCTTACTGGAGGGGCCGAAGTGCACAATGCTTGGTTCACGACGAATATTATGGTCCCTCTTAAGAGTAACAGAAAATCCTCCTGGTGAGTACAGTTTTTCATAAGAAGAAAATCAGCTACCGGGTTCTTCCAGCATAAAGCACGTTTCATGCGTGTCGTATGCAAGTTTGTCAAAGTTGCCCTTACGTATTCCCGCTAAGAGACCACTCTCCTAACCCAATGCCCCGGTTGTTGAGAAGCTCCCCTAGTATCTCAATGTGCATCTATGATAGAATCCAACATGAGAGTAGAAGCATCTTGTGGGAGAATGCCCAGCCCTACATCCCCAAGCCGTGAACCCTAAAGGGCTCAGGGTTAAAGACCCAAAATCTGAATGAACCATGGCAACTTGGGTTTCTTGGCCTGAACAGTGCGTCGCACTTAGGATTGAGGGTTCAGGGTTTAGGCATGTTAGGATGCCTCGCGTTGAGACATGCCCGTGTCTCGTAGCAAGTGGGTGTTTCTCAAACCTCGTGGTCACTGGGTGCCCTTGTCTGCCCCCAGGCAAAGATAGCCCAACCCTCACCTTTGTGACCGCAGAACGCGAGCCTGATACTGAGAAATTCCCGGACTATCTCTGCGTCCGATGAGACTGCAGTGTATGCCATGCAGGAGCCGTGACAAAACTCAACCCGCTCAAAAGATGCCGAGGAAGCCTAGGTAACATACTGCTCCTTTCTGCAGTAATCTGGAGACTGGAGACCATGTCTTGAGGGAGAAAAGTGGCGGTGCCTATGGAGTCTATGGGCCCTACAATTCCTTGCCATTTAGCCTTAAACTCCATTTCAGTCGTACTTTATCAGTGGGGATACTATCGTCCCGACTATAGAGTAGGACCACTGTTTGCATAGATGCTCAATTCCAAACCCTAAACCATAAACCTTAAACCTTAAACAGTAGTTTGCATTTTCTTTTCCACTATCCCAATATATCCCCAATATAGCCACTAAACATTCGACAAGCCACCAAGCTTCCAGGCCGCTGCTGCTTATCCTTGGGCTATTCAGAAGCCTTCCACACTCAGACCCCTAAAGGCGGCCAAAAACGATTAGACCCCACAAAAAGAACTCTAAACCCAAAACCCTAATTCCTAAATCCTAAACCCTAATTCCTAAATCCTAAACCCTAATTCCTAAACCCAAAACCCTAATTCCTAAACCCTGAACCCTATAGAATCTCCTGGAAGGGCTGAGGGTCGGGAGAGCCGCGGTCGCGGTTTAGGGTTTAGGGTCTAGGGATAAATATGGTTTAGGGTTTAGGGATACATGGGGTTTAGGATTTAGGGCTTAAGGATAAATAGTAGCTAGCTTCCATTGTATAATCCATTTTCCAAATATAACCCCAACGTAACCCAAATGTTCCCAATGGGTACCTAAACCCTAAACCCTAAGCCCTAAACCCTAAACCCTAAACCGCAAACCTTTAGGATTCGGGCCTCGGGGCTTGAGGTGGAGGGTTTAGGGTTTAGGGTTTAGGGGTTTAGGGTTTAGGGTTTAGGGGTTTAGGGTTTAGGGTTTAGGGGATAAGGATTTGGGGTTTGGAGCGGATTTTGTCCACGGCGCTCGTTGCACAAAGTTCGGCAGCTGGTACATGAGGCAGCGTCAGATGACGAAGAAGGACTTCAGGATACGTGTATAGTCCCCCTTAAGTAGATAGAATATGGCTTTGGGTATATTATAAAGAGATCCCTATATACCCCATATTCTATCTACTTAAGGGGGAGTGTAGGCTTTGAGGTTTACCTCGACCTACCAAAATACGTAGAACAATGGCCTTTACTGGGTTGCTTTGACGGAGCTTAAAAGTGAATTACTATAGTAAGGAGACTCTTTTTTTATACATATCCATGGTATCTTAACTTGGTCTCAGTTCCTTGGCAGGGCTAAGTAACTCTAGCAAGAAAGCCCTCCTATTCACGTTATACCCATGATATGGCAACTTAATCCAAGTTACTCAACAGCAACCCCGATTGGGTAGATAGGAATCCTAGGTTTCAAGGTCCAATACTGGTGGCCACTGGTTTCAACCTTAGAAGGTACGAAGACGGCCTAATTACTAGTCAGAATGTGAACGTCCAGCTGCAACAAAGCCCCTGAGAATCGCTGGGGCCCCGCAGCACACCCGAGGCTCACCCTCCCCAGAACTGGCATGTAAGCTGATGTAGGCAAAGTTTGGACTTGACAGTAGTCATTGCAGAGCCTCTTTAGGCTTCCATGTTTGTCTGGGGGAGCGTAGCATTTCAGAACTGTCCTGCTTAGGGCACCCGTTGTTTTGACAGCGAGTCCTGGCACTGCCAAGCAGTCGACAGGCGGTTGTGCGCTGCATCAAGACGCAAAATGCGAAGCAGCAAGACTAAATGTCGAAGTCTCCAAGTGGTACATACGTAGGCCCGAGCGTATCTATGCAGGAACTATAATACTCAAGCAGTACCCTAAGGGTCCAAATACCAACAACCATATACTTACCCAAAGCCTGTACTATAATTGGTCGTACCCAATACCTAATTATAGGGTACTCAGACCCGTAGAATTATGCATGCAGGCCCCAAACCATTCCTACGCAAGAGCCCGTTTGGGCCCATAGTTGGTAAAGCGTCCTCAGTCCTTGCCTGAGATGGTTTCTGCTGAAGATTCCCCCAAACACTAAACCCTAAATAGGGTTTAGGGTTTAGGGTTTAGGGTAAAACATCCCAGGTACTCAAAGCATGGAAGTGCACTAAGCCGAATAGTTTTCATGCAACCTTAGACTACAGTATTTATAGGTACCTGGACATATATCCTGCATGACCCTAGGAGAACAATCTGCCCTCGTTTCCAATGTTTTGGGTGGGACTAGGAGTGACAGTATCAACTGTTCTTTCCCTTTTTCCCATGATTCTGTGACACCACAAAGGCCAACCAGTCACGCAAGCTTAGAATTTGAGAGGTGTTTCGAGTCACGAGGCCATCCGAGTGACCGTAAGTCAGCAAATTGCGAGCACAGTTGAATAGGATCACCAGCAGCACCCCGCAACTGTTACAAAGAACTAGCAGGGCTTAACCTATACGGCTGTTGACATGGTTCTTGTCATGTCTGGTCTTAACACTCATCGAAAGTCTAAGGAGCAGACATGTGTGCTCATGTGGTAATGCCTCCTAATGGGTCTCCTTACACACCGCAAAGTACTGATCCTAGTACGACCCGCAGCAAAGACACCAATGGTAAACCCATCATAAATCAGCTTGAACATTTGCATTTTGGAGGCCGAAGAACAGCTTTCGTTTGAATAGCCACCGCAGGGAAAACTGGGTGTTGATGGCTTTTGGTTCAGAGTTCAGGGATTTGGGATTCAAGCGACGCAGTTACAGGCGACTATACAAGCCACGACGTACCCCCGGTCTCACTCCTAAGGTTCGTATGTACTATGTGTATATATATATATATGTATAGGGTTTAGGGTTTAGGTTGTTAGGTTTAGGGTAATATAAGTATGCACCTCCACCTCGGTAATCCCTGAACCCTGCACCCTGGAGACTACCTTGACTCTGAAACCGTACCGTTTTTTCAGGGTACCTAACTTCATGTCGAGTACTTGGCAACATACCAACAGGTGAGGTGCCCTACAGAATCCTAAGCCCTAAGCCCAAAACCCTCAAAAAGGGGGTAGGGGAATACGAAATGGGTAGGATCTGGGTAGGGTCTGGGTAGGGTCTTAGGGTTTAGGGCTTAGGTGTCCTCCGCAGGTGTTCCGACCAGACCTTGTAATCAGCTCGGAGAAGGCAGACAAGGCACCTTCCTTTGGGACTAGTTAGGGTGTTAGGATTTAGGGGTTTTGGGATCTAGGATTTAAGGTTTAGGATATCGGGTTTGGGGATTTAGGGGGTTTAGGATGCAGGGTTTAGAACTTAGGGTTTGGGATTTAGGGCTTTGGGCGTGTTAAGGGCTGGGGGGTTGACATACGTAATACAAGGATATCTGCTTACGCACAGGCTCCTCCCCAAGACGGAGTTCCGAGCATCCAAACCCCAAACCCCTAAACCCTAAACTCCCAGGCCCTGAATCCCTAGAGCCTTGACCCCAAAAACCCTAAATCGTTGAGTCCCTGAACCCTAAACCCTATACCCTAAACCGTAAACCCTAAAGCCTAAACCCTAAACCTTAAACTCCTAAGCCCTAAACCCTAAACCACAAAATGGAATCTACTTAAGGGGGACTATACTTCCTAAGCCGTGACATTGCCTCGAGTAGGTGGCTTGTCTGCTGGCAGCAGGGCCCACGCTGATCAAGTCGCTTGGGGAGGCCGGCATGCTACGGTTTAGCGTTTAGGAATTGGGGTTTATGGGTTATGGGTTTAGGATTTAGGGGTTAGGGTGTAGGGTTTAGGGTATAGGGGTTATGGGTTTAGGGGTTAGGGTTTAGGGGTTAGGGTAAAGGGTTTAGGGGGGAATGGACAAGAAAAATTGGAACTACTATAATATGTTGGGGTTTTATCGGGATAATGGAAAAGAAAATGGAAACTACTATTTAGGTTTTAGGGTTTGGGTGTTAGAGTTCATGGCTTGGGGTTTAGGGCATTGGGGGTTTAATGGGCTAAGGTATAAGGCATTTAGGTTGTATGGCTTCAGTTTAGGTTGGGTTCAAAGGTTCAGTTTTCAAGTATAGAGATCCCCCTAAACCCTAAACCCTAAACCCTAATCCGGACTGCGAGCTTGGAGTTAGCATCCCATAAGGATCGAAGCTTAGACTGTGAGCTAGATGTAAGTGGGGGATTGTCAAAATTATGGTCCCTGTTTGGGTCCCCTAAATTAGGCCCCGTATTATAATAGGGACCCAAAAAAAGGACCATAATTTTGACAATCCCCCAACTCAGCCATGCTAAACCTCTAAACCCTGAACCCTAAAAACTAAACCTATGACTGTTTTAAGTACACCCTTAATTCGAATAACGCTGGAACCTTGTCCATAAGTCAGCGGGCAGCTGGTTGGTATTTTGGGGCGCAGAGCTTTTGGCTTACAAGTCAAGGGCCTGCAGCTTATGAGTTCAGGGTGGAGGTAATCGCTTCAGAGCTTTCAGTTTAGCTTAGGGTTTAGGGTTTGTGGTTTCGGCTTCCGGAACAACCAGCCTTTCAATCATGTAGTAATATGGCAGCGGAGTGTTCATTTTTTGGTTTTGATATGCTTGTTCATTAGACCTACGTAAACATAGCAATTGTGCGTTGAATCAGCAGCTCGTAAGTATGGTAGTAAGGATTAATAGCTGAACTTATATCCTTCTATTGTACTTCTGTAAAGCTCATGTAATCTCGTCAAAGTTCAGGGCGGAAAACGCACCCGCAATGTCACCTGACAAAGTCAGGATATGCTGCATCTGGGCCGCAGTGCTACTGCAAGTGCCACAAAATCCCAAATGCCCTAAACCCTAAACCCTAAACCAAACCAGAGTCTAGCCTCGAATTCAGCACTTCAAGACTTTGGCAGGCCTGCGAACCTTCTTCACAATTTTGCAGACCTTTGACCCAGACCACCTTAAGTTTCTAAAGCTGTAAACTATGGGTCCGGGTCCGAGGACAGAGATTTTGGCTGGATCGGCCACAACCCCTAAACCCTACACCCTCAGCCCCCTGGAAACTTGATCTCTAAGTCCCCAGAAACCCTAAGCCAGACGTCTCCGCACCCTAAACCTCTCCAACCCCCCCAACCCCCAAACGCTAAACGCTGAACCCGCCAATCCAAGAATCCCGAACCCTATAAACCTCTCCAAACCCTAAGCAAAACAAAAACAAGAATCCTAAACCCTAAACCCCAAACCGTGAATCACTGCGTCCAGTAGCCAGGCCGCGCCGTTGCATGGCTCGCTGGCTGCTGCCGGAGCCACAGTTTACAGTTTACGGGGATCATGGAATAATGGAGAATCAAATGGAAAAGAAAATGGAAAATGAAATGGAAACCCTAGGTCCCTTTAAAGGAGTATATAGGGATATTACCCCCAATATCATGGAAAATGAAATGTCGAATATTAGGGTTATATTGGGGTTATATAGGGATAATGGAAAAGAAAATGGAAACTACTGTTTAGGGTTTAGGGTTTCCCAAAATTAGGGGAACATGAAATGGACAATGAAATGGAAACTGGGATTATATAGGGTATATAGGGCTTAGGGTTCAGGGTGAAAGCCAGCTCTTTCAGCAGATTATATATTGGTTTCTTGTCTATCTAGTATTTTAGTCTGTTGGCTCAAAATGAAGGACAACCACTATGTTTCGAGCTTTTTGCACGGTATAGGTATGGGCTTACTTAAGGTCACTTGGGTTGGGAATTGCAGTCCTCATGGGGTTCGGACTGTGCCATTGCTGATTTTGCCATAGACTAACAAAGCTGCATGGAATAGGAAGCCCTGACGTTTAAAACTGCCCTGATCTGGAATCAGCCCCTAAGCCTTCAACCTCTAAGCCTTAAGCCCAAAACATCAACCTGAGGCCTCGCGTGTACTGGCATGCCAGGGCTGGAAGGTGGTAGTACTGTCCGAAGACGAGCCCTGGGGCTCAGAAGCTTGCTTGGTTTAGGGCTTAGGGTTTAGGGCTTAGGGTTTAGGGTTTAGGGCTTTTGCTTGGAGGTTCAATGTGACTACAATCCCATAGAGTTTAGGATTTAGGGTTATATTGCAGATATGTAGGTTTTGTAGTGGATGCCTACTACGCAATGAAAAGAGGTGGAACATAGCGGTTGTATAGGGTTCATATCTACTTGCGGTTTGGGGTTTAGGGTTGAGGAGTCTTGTGCTAACAAACTAATCGCAAACTCCCTAAGCCCCGTTACATTCGAGTTCTTGGAACCATATTGTAAAACACAAGTGTACACTTGTTTTTGACCTATGGGCATCTCAGCAGATGGGGAAGTGATAAACTCGAAAGCTTTCCACTGAGGTGTAAGGTGTTTGCGCCCCAGAATTTAGGGTGCTCCGGGGTTCAGTTGGATTTGGGCCCGGACTCAGTAAAGTAAGTACACTCATAACATCTTGTGATTGCCCCAATTCTCCCCTAAAATGACATATAGTACCACACTCTCAGTGCTACTCCCTTTAGATTCTTTGTTGCTGAAGCTTATTTTGGGCTAGCCAGAGCTCTGAACTCACGAGGTGAAGGTCGTAGGGTTCAGGGCTGAGGAGTTTACAGAGGCCAAAGGTTCATGGGATTACCTTGCATCACAGGAATCCTACAGAACCCGCTTTTTTTGCAGGGCTGTCCTCTGCTTCAGTGGCTTAGGGTTCAGGGTTGCTTTTCTAGGCCCCTTTAAGCCCCCATGGACCCCTAAACCCTCAACCCTAAACCCTCAACCCTCTATACCCTGTAGAGCCTGAGAGATCTGCCGTTGGGCTCAAGGGTTGTTCCTCCTAATGTGTGGGTCCATGGCCCAGGACCTTCGATTCCCTAGATCCCTAGATGAGGCACTTTAGCTCTGTGGCCCCAAACCTTTTAGCCAGAAACCCTAAATGCAGAACCATGAAGTTCAAGGTGTGTTTGAGGTTACAGTTCCAGGTATAAACTACAACCCCGTTCTGCTTCATGATTTTTGATGCTTCAGAAACTGATGGATCAAAAAAACTCATTGTCTGCTTCATGAGGTGGCTGCAGGCCACGACACAAGAAGAGTGCCCCCGGCTTGCTTCCTTCCTGGTGGGGCTCGCAGTCTCCTAAACCTCCCAAAATAATCAAAAGAGCGCCTTCAAGAAGCCCCACATGAGCTTTAGGAGTTGAGGGTTTAAGGTTTAGGGTCAGAAACCCTTCGAACTTCTAACCCTAAGCCCCACATGAGTTGTAGTCTAAAGTTTATAGACTCTAGGCCTACGTGAGTCTGCTCGCCAAGTTAGGAGGCCTCAGCTCCCTGGGCTCAATGACACCTGTGTGCCAGGAAGCGCGGGCTACTGCAGGAATTGGCTGTTGCCTCAGGCCTTCAAGGTGAGATGTAAAGAAGTTACCAGGGTTTAGGGTTTAGGGTTTAGAGTATAGAGAGAACTTAAGAAAGCCCGGGATCATATATGTCTGGCTTGCCCGCGGGTTTCTCTAGAGGGTGGCAGGGGAGGGGGGGGGAGTCACGCCACCTCTAGCATCCGGCATGCAAGATCTCCAAGCGCGTGCCTACCCTTAAAAGACACTTGCAGCATCATCAGGGACCCCGTCTTGAAGATCTCTCAATCTCTCCAGAAGACCGAAACAGGGATCATCCCGCCATTTTGGCTAGCTGACCATATGCCCTGAGGGTCCAAGTACACAAATATTCGAGCAGAAGGCATTCAGCTTTGGGTATGTTAGACCTACAGCCGCATCGTTTGGGTACTTGGGCCTTCAGGGACAGCCCAGAAATGCGTCATTGTTGTAAGAGTTGCTTACTGTCTAGAAACTTAAAACTCCATGAGAAAGATGTGCAGTAATCATGGTTCATAGTACCCTAAACCCCAAACCCTAAACTCTATCTCGCTGTGGAAGCAAACAGCCCAAGGTTGAAAGGGCCTGCAAAAGCAGCGCGGACTCAGGTGGTGCTTGAGCAAAACAAGCCGCAAGATCACGTGTTGTAAGGTTTAACTGGACCTGACGAAGTCCTTACTCTAGGAGCATGTACCACAACCATGTGGGACAAAATCCTAGGAAGGGGAGTACCGTAGGGTTTATAAGATGGGTGTAGAATCTATGGCTTCTGCAAGGCTTTCTAGGAATTAGGCGAAGGATTGTTCTACGATGGTTTTGTAAACCTGTAGGAATCTTTCTGGGCTTGCATGGCTTTTACAAGTAGATCTTTTCAGCAACATTGGAGGCAGGACACCTCTGATGATACAGATAGACCGAAAGTATCGCTTTGGGTCCCCGTTTTCGGCCTGCCCAAGTTTATCCTGGTTGAGGATCCCCTTTTGGGAGCCTCGCAGCCCAGTTAGATGAATATGCGCCCTCTACAGTTTCATTGGCATATTTCGGAGGGAGCAATTGCCATAGGTGTCATGTTTGGGGGGCCTTTGGACCCTTGGGGCAGGGTTCCTAGAAAACTGCTGGGGTATAGGTGCCATTATTGTAACGTCACGTGAAAGCAGCTCGGTATTCCAGGTAGGCTCAGACTCGCCCACGTAGAAACTAATCACAAGGTTGACAGACTTGTGATGCTCCAGAGCAGCCGGTTTCTGAGAAACCCTTATCCTTAAACCTAAACCCTAAACCCCAAACCCTAACCCTAAACCCTAACCCTAAACCCTAAACCCTAACCCTAAACACCTAAACCCTAAACCCCTAAGCCTAAACCCAAAACCCTAAACTTCAGGAAGTTTTAGAGGCCTAAGAAGAGTGTTGTCTCTGATGGGTTCTTACAATGCTCTCCAGGGGTTCAGATGCGTAGTATTTTATTTGGGGATTCTCTGGTACCCAATATAGAGTAAGATTATATCCTCCTTTTGGGGTATAGTATTTTATATAAGGAACATTATCTTAGTAGGTTGAACCACCAACAAAACACTACTCAGATGCTGGTCTTCAGGATATTCATAGAAGCCTGCAGGCAAGAAGACATGTTGTTTCCGCTTTTTGATGTTCAATTCGTAGGGAAGGGCGGAATGGATCCCGCAAATCTAGGGTTTAGGGTTTCCCTAAATAATCCCTAAACCCTAAACCCGAGACCCTATCTAGGGTTTAGGGTTTCCCTAAATAATCCCCTAAACCCTAAACCCTAATTGCAATCAGCCATGGCCTCTGCTAGCCCTCAGGCTGAGTTGCGGAGCTTGCCGTCCTAGTCAGAAAAACACGTCTCATACCCTAAACCCTAAACCCAAAACCCAAAACCCTAAACCCAAATCCCTAAACCCTAAACCCTAAACCCTAACACCTTTGATTTCCCAACATGGTTTCGGAGAGACTCGGCTTCTCAAAAACCATTCCTCGATTGGGTCCTTGTAAGGATATGAGGATTCAGGGTTTAGGGTTTAGGGTCTTAACTCCTTAAGGGGGGATATCTAGGGGTTTATATATACATATATGGGAGTATTGATAGGGGTTATTTAGGGGGATACTAGGAGTTTAGACTATGGCTCGTATGTGAGGGGACGATTGATCCTTTGGTCTCCATTGTTTTAAATGGCTGTGAAGCCCGATGTGCTTTGAGACTTTCAAAAAATTTCGTACCCTAAACCCTAACCCTAAGGCTCTAGGGACTCATAATATAAGGTTTTGGGCCCAAAGACCATACTATACAAAGCTTTTGGGCTATTTTGAGCCTTAGGGTAAACGTTCAGTCTGGTTCGCATTGTGAATCCAGAAGACTCACATGGAGCGCCAAAACATCTTCCGCGGACGACCTGAGCCTACCACAAACATGAATGCTCAAGTGTCACAAGAGACTTAAGGCTTCGCCAGAGAGGCTTATGTTGGTGACCTCCAAGCCGTATCTGCAGAGCTCTGGCTTACAATTTCCACCTGGACATCAAAAGTCTAAAGTGATGGCCACAGACCTTTCTTTGAAGAGCCAGCAAGGCGACAACTATTCCACATGAGCTATAGTTTAAACTCCCTAAAGGGGGTAATATAGGGATTATATAGGAGAGTATTGTTGGGGTTATCTAGGGGGATACCAGGAGTTTAGACGATAGCTCGCATATTTTCTAGGGGTTGAGGTAGTCTGTTGATCGTGATCTGACAGGTCTTTGGTGGCAAGTATACCTTATGAAAGCGTAGCTTTCAACTCCGCCGACCCCATGGTGCGCCGCTGGACAACGGAATTATCTCCGGGCACGCTTCGGTGCAAAGAGGGCAGATGGTGCCTGGGCAACAGATCCGAAGGGTCCATGTAGGTGTATGGTGTGTACTTAGGCCCAAATGGATTCCCACATACCTACTTTAGGGCCCAAGTATACACCATGTAGCTACATGGACCCTTTGGGTGATCAGATCAAAGTATTTGCCACAAAGTTGGTGGGATGACGTGTACGTAATTAGGTGGTTCGAGCTTTCTGCGTCCAGTCTACGTGTTGCTTTGTGATACTTTGATATTTCGAGAGAGCAGGAAGATCCATGCGTTCCAGGGAGGAAGTTGGAAGCACGAGGTACGTGGACCTGCAGGGAGCAATGTAATTTGGGATAGTATACAACCCCTTGCCCCTCTAATCTTACATATTCCCCATGGCAGTAAATTGGGAACATTTAGTCTCTTCTAATATCAGGGGGATGGAAGTACCCTAAGGGTCCAAGTACTTAATAATCAGATACTTACCCAAAATCTGTACTATAATTACTATTACCCATATCCCAGGTACACAGTTATTGGGTACATGGACCCTAGGGGTAGTTTGGGCCTTAAGGTTGTTGGCATATTGTGCACAAATCGTCGCAAGCGGGCCTCAGTGTTGCAGGGTACTTACTCCTGGTAGGTGAGGTTCGGAATGACTCGAAGACTGTAAGATCTTAGGAGGAACTTTAGGGGTTAAGGGTTTAGGGCTTAGGTTTTAGGGTTTTGGGTTTTGGGGTTTAGTGTTTAGGGCCTATAAGCTATGTTTAAGTGGCACCTCGTTCTAGGAATCTCCATGTGAACAAATTTGGCAGTGCATCCCAGCCAGACATTGCAGGGTGTTACAGCGGCACAGGCGAAATCTAGGAGACCTAAATCAAGTCAAGCAGATGGAAGCAGCCCTCCGCCCAACAACCCTAAACCCTGAACCCTAAACCCCTAAACCCTAAACCCTACCCAACATTAAACCAGCCTGACCTTTGTGGAACGTGTGGTTCTTCTATGGTCCTTTGCTTTTCCAGCGGGCTGTATCGTGTGAAGATGCTCGTCGGTGATCCGCGAGCAGAAAGTCCCTGAAGCCCTCCTTATACTGTATTATACCATACTATATTACATCATTATAGTATACTATATGATATTATATTATACTATATTATACTATATTTGACTATATTATGCTATATTGTACTACTATTATATTATATTGTACTATATTATGCTATATTATACTATATTATGCTATATTATATGTTTTGGTGCACGATCTCCTTCCAAGGCGCTTGGCTGCCAGAGAATACTGCGGGTATCGGTATCCCTACAGCGAAGGCCGCATGCGAAGCCTGCTGCTTCAACACCCTATGGTTACATAGGGACTAGGGATTAGGGTTTAGGGTTTTAGGGTTTTAGGGTTTGAGGGTTTAGGGTTTAGGGTTTACTACCCAATGGGAATGGACAAGAACATGGAAACTACTATTTAGGGGATGTTGTAAGTATACTTCAGTTGAAGGTGTCATTCTGAATCTTCGTATCACATCACTTGCAGGGTATCACAGGTGACATCACTACATCGATCATTGTGTACTAGTAGAGGTTCTCTGTCGGAGCATCAAAGAGACAGCGCAGGATGTCCAGATCAAGGCATCGGACGGTTTATATGGCGGTTATCACAACCTCATGTAGTCGCAACGAAGCCTTTATTGCCTACCAACAAGTACCAGATGTGCCGAAAGTTTGCTTTAGCTAGAAAACATACATGTGTACATCGTGTAGAGCATTTGTCATTACAGTGTTTCATTCGTTGAAAGCGCAGGAGTTCAGGGTATGCTTCTGAATCCATGGGTTACATCACCGCTCCGAAAGTTTCGAGTTATTGGCTGTAGAAGCCTCCTATGTGTCTTGCGGAGTCGCTGAGGCCTCTGACGTGTCATTTTCCTTGGGCCTGCTAGTGGAGTCGCACCTACCCTGCTTTAAATTCACAATACTTTACAGCTCCGGCGGAGGCCCTAGCGCGCCAGTGTAGGAGTCTAGGGGGGAGGAGGGGGCCCGAGTCTCGAGTACATGCAAGGGTCTTCTTGCAAGTACTTTTAAGTGAGTCGAACTTTTGTCGCAGCGCAGTATGTCTGCTTGGTGGGACTGCGTGATTGTATATATATATATATGGGCTTACCAGGGGTCTCTTCAAATGAGGCTATCTAAGCGGCACAAGGGCTATCTGCCGTAAAGAAGGCTCGGGCTTCAGGATCAGATTTTAGGGAACAAAGAGTCGATATTTTGGGCGGCAAGGGCAAGAAACACATGTCGGTTTAGGGTTTAAGGATTGGTTTAGAGATTCGGTTTAGGATTCGGGGGCGAACACCAAAACTGAAAGTTAGTCTCAACCCTAAACCCTACACACCTGCACTGAGCACCCTGCAGAGCTGATCTAGAAAGCATCCAGATATTGAACCCAAGACGGCAGCTCGCAATTAGGCGCCAACCTGACTTGGGAGTGGTCCCCTTTTTGGGCTTAGGGTTTATGGGGTTTATGGGGGTTTACAGGGGTTTATAGGGGTTTACGGGGGTTTATGGGGTTGATGGGGTTTTTGGGGTCAACAGGGTTTATAGGGTTTAGGGAATATTGGGGCTGCATGACAATGGGAGAGAAAACTTTGACAATCCTAAGCCCTCAATCCCTGAACTCTATATGTTAGGTGAACCCCCCCACCCAGTCATAGTTACTATAAGGGATACTCCTATTATACCACTATTACAGGGTGGGGGGTCCTCCTAACCTATATGTATGTTTCCCTTTGTTATTCTTATTCTTGTAAACCTCTGTAGGGGCCACATTTTTTTTCCAACCAACCGCCTGCGATTTGGGCTCAACATGGTCCGGACATCTTCCGATTCCTCGAACCAGACACCACTGGAAGGAGGCGCCTCTCGAGGCTATCTCCGGGCGTTTGTTCGGGTTTAGGGCTTAAGGTTCATTAATCCGAATACCCTAAGGGCTCATATTTTGAGGCTTTTGGGCCCCAAGACCATACTATAAAAGACTTTCGGGCTATTTTGAGCTTTAGGGTGAGAAAAATAGCCCCCCCCCCTCCCCCCAATAAGTCATAAGGTGAGGAATTGCAGCCTACATATCAATGTACATGACGCATGTAATCATATATGTATAACAACGGAGTGTGTGGACCCCCAAAGCCCTGTTCGAAGTGAATAGGCTATTGCAGTGCCGCGTCTTTGCCGGGGTGATTGTTTTCGTTTAGGGTTTAGGTTTAGGGGTTTAGGGTTTAGGGTTTAGGTTTGAGAGTTCGGGGTTTAGGCCTTTGGGGTTGGGCTCTTCAGGCTTGTACAGGATGCCACTCCTCCAGAAACGGCCATGGAGTTTCGTCTCTCTATACTCTTTGATATGAGCATGCTGCTGTGTTGGTATATTGCTACTTTACTATCTTACTCTATTACTCTACTATATTACTACATTACATATCATTGGGCCACTAAGCTCCCCAAAGGGCAGCTCAATTTTGAGAGCTTAACAGGTGCTGAAGCCTGGATTCCGTTGCTTGCAAAAGCGCGGTCTTGAAATCAAGATCCCCAATATAGGTGTTCCCGAAGATGACCACATGATAGGGTTTAGGGTTTAGGGTTTTGGACTGGCTTGTTGGAAGGCGTCGGGCGCCCCGCTGTGCGAGCATGTCCGGGACTTGATCTTGAAGAGTGTGAGGGCTGCAGCGCAATGTCTCGCACGCTTGGGCGGTTGCAGGTACGTTCTAGGATCTATCAAATAGGACCCTAAACCCCTAAGCCCTAGGACGTTCCTTTTTAAAGCATAGCCGTGAAGCTTTTGGCTCGGTTAGGTCCAGGTCCATAGTTTGTCTGGAGGAGGGCTTGCAGGTCCCACTGGGTTTAAGGCTTAGATGGGTTTGCAGGGAAAACTAATTTCTGAAGTGGCATATTTTGGATGCTGGTATGTTCATTATCTACAACGGTCTCGGGATTAGGGTCATTGTCTTGCGAGCTGAAGATCTGCAAGCAGGGGTGCAACACAGCGCGCCTTCTTTAGAATCCCTGAGTCCTGCTGAAAGCTGCGCTTTCTGGAGCACAAGGCTCCCCCAGCCAAAAGCCCTTGTTGCTGTTCCCTGAAACCCCGCACGGCCACAAAAGTCTACGCAATTGTGGATATTTTGAGACACAGGGCTCACCCCTATCTACCCGCCAAATACTAGACGATAATCCCCATTATTATTCTGAGCACAATAAAAAAGATTCCTGCTTTTTTGGAAACCCTCAACACTAATTGACAGTTGGACTGTTTCCCAAACCCTAAAACCTAAACC